>JAQSUU010000328.1:12000000-12159748 GCA_038087645.1 Saccharum hybrid cultivar R570
ATTTACCATTCAAAGGAGTTCTGCAACATATAGCTAAATTTTATAAGATATCCTACGAACTACTCTAGGTAAGGCTATCCGCACTCATGGACCTCTATATTCATCCTCTATACATCCTAGTCTGCAAGATTCTCTCCTCTATACTCAATTCTCCCGCACCCATCCATCCTCTATATCATCCTCTATCTACTCTATCCACTGTGGGACCCACTGGTCACTTTATCTAAATATATTCATGTGTGATCTAGTTTTGAAGGATTTATTGAGACGAATTTAATGGTGCAATCGAAATTTAATTTGGATTTTTGGTTTGTGAGTTATAGCATTTTTTCCTTTGTTTAGCTAGTGGGGCCCGCCACTGCCCACTATAGAGTAAACACTGTACCACTCTAAATATAGAGTAAGAGAAATGATAGAGTATCGTTTTAGAGTAACTAGTGCAGCAGTTTTTACTCTATATTCATACTCTAAAGCTTTAGAGTATCGTTTTAGAGTACCACCGCGGCTGGTCTAAGGTAAAAGCACTCAAAACAAAAGCAATCCGGCATAAAACGTGATAAATAAAGGAGGTGAGTTTGAAGGCAAACAACTCCCTTAGATGGGACGCGTGAAGTATCCTTTTTATTGATTGAGTGATTGATTTGACAAATGTCACCCCAAATCCCCGTGAACGCTCCAAAGATCGTCATTTGGTCACAAAGACCTTCTTTAGAGTACCACTAGATCATCCGGTCGGTACAACCTCTCCACTAGCTGTTTTTTATAACACTCCACACCACTAGCTGTTGGAAACAAACGTTACATACATACTCTGGTCCTTAGAGCAGATCTTCAGGTCTTCGTATTTTTATCAAGTCCAATTATAACACCACTATATTGGATCCTCCGGTTAAGTCATTTTCAAGGTACTAAATAGCGCTTATAGCGGACACTATAACGGTAGCGGTTCCTTGCCGCTACCACTATGACGTAGCGGCTTTGATATAGCGGGTTGAAACTTAGCATCTGTTATTGACGCAGCAAGCCGCTATAGCAGTCATTATTTGACATAGCAGTCTGCTATAACGGCCCAATTCTTAATTTAAGATACATCAGAATCAACTCTTCGAGTACAATTAAATATCTATTTACACCATTTAAGTTATAGGTTTATTAGTCTATCATTGATTTGCATTTAGTTGTTTTTTAATGTGTAAAAGAAAGTCATTTTTAAGATATAGATATACCTAAATTATATGAGATTATTAGATAATGTTATTGTGACTTAACGTCTGCTATAGCGCCTGCTAACCGCAGTCCACGATGTAGACGTCGATCTGCTACAGGCCTGCTGTCCGTTATTTGTTACCTTTATTTTTTTCAAACAATCAGTACTACGTTAAAAAAAAGTCTTCGCCATTATTTTAGTGTTTGTCGCCAAATATGGTCTATAACAAATTTAAGCAAATCAGGGTCCATAGCTCAGTGGTAGAGCAATTGACTGCAGATCAATAGGTCACCGGTTCGAACCCGGTTGGGCCCTCTTTATTTTATTTTTTTCATTTCACTTGCAAAACCTTTACTATGCAGAATAAAAATGAGCATATAGTCAACAACACCCGGTTCATCATGCATCATGATATCTCTCCCATTGTTTTTCACTTGCAAAACCTTTAATATGGAAAATAACAATTAGCACATCCTCTGATCCTCTTTATTGCAATTAGTATCTTTTTTTTTGAACCTAGTAACAGCGCCCGGTTCATCATGCATCATGTTATCTCTCCCATTTTTTTTCACTTGCAAAACCTTTAATATGGAAAATAGCAATTAGCACATCCTCTGATCCTCTCTATTGCGATTAGCAACTCGGCTACTCAACAGCACCCGTTCATCATGCACTGCGTGTGCGCGCGGTGTACGGTAATGTTTATGTGGAAAGAGTGGTCAGTTGGTAATTTTTTTTAGGGGCAGTTGGTAATTATTTTGTTGAGGGGCGACTGGGACAGAAGAGTCCCGGGCATATCCCCTCAATGCGAACGAGATGTACCTGTCCCCAAAATCGAGTGAACAGCATCCCTCTCAAGTCTCAACCAAACATGAGACTCCATCCTGAGGACCAAGGACAAAATTATCCATACCATTATCATACCTAAACAAAACACATGATAAAGACGTCATCTTCCCGTGACTCTGTGCATTTACTTGTTCCGCTTCACTTTGCATATAGTTTTAAACAAAACTTTAACTCAAAACTGAAAACACCACAAGGATATCATATTACATGTCAGCTGGTTATCACAACAGTTTCGGCTCGATTCCTTTCTACTCCTTTCGATCGTAAAAATAGGATGAATGTAGTAGCTTATGAACAAAGTTACACTTTCAAACAGATACAGATACAAAGAATTCTCGTATTCCAGCCTTTCCCCCCAAAGTGCTTTCAAGCAGTTGTTAGCAGGGGGGAAACTCTATCGCTATCGAACAATTATTTCCATGCTGATGCAGGGCCCCCAGGTCGCTCCATCACCTGCCGATAAACCCAAGCTTCTGAAGGATGAAGGCTAGGATCAGCATGATAATAGCGAGGATCAAGCCTCGCCGTCCTAAGAGCCAGTTCTTTGTCTTCTTCGCGACTTCTACCCCTTTCTGTGCTCGTTCCATCCATCTCATCTGAATGCAAAGGAAACCACACAATTAATGATCGAAGCAGTAAGATTCAAGCTCGTGGTTTATTAAACTAAAAATATCATGGCCAGGCTTCAGTTGACAATAGGTTTACCATTCTATCCAAATCCTCTGGAGATAATGATGACATCGCTTGTTTAGCTTTTGCAGCATCCTCCTTTGACAGCTTCATTCCAAACTGCTCACTCATATTTGCCATCATCTCAGGGCTCATGTTCTTCATCATGGATGTAAGCATCTGTTAAATAAGAAAAAAAAAAGATCTCAAAAGATGTTAGAACTTGAAGGATCAATTTTTCTGGCATAATCTTACAGAAAGCAATAATTTTAAATACAATTTCCTTTGGCTGAGCATTTCTTACCTGCCGCATTGCAGGGTCTTTCATAGAATTTCTCATGGTTTGTTGCATATCAGCTGTGGAAGGTGGAAGACTAGAAGACGACTGGCCCACTCTTTGGTCATTTGAAAGTTCGTCAGGGTTCTCCAAAATAGGTTCAGATGATGATCCACGGGCTGAATTACTTGTTGTAGCTCTCGATGAAGGTCCAAAGTTACTATTCTCTGATCTCCTGGGGACACCACCAGGCCCACCCATCTGAGAAGCAAAACTCATCATTTTTTGTAGCTCATCAGGAGACATATTACCAATCATGTCAGATGCCATCTTAAGCATATCAGGCGACATTTCTGGCATATTGGAGCCCATATTTGGACCAACAGAGCTAGTGCCATTCAATGAAGAAGCAACTTCGAACATTTTCTGAAGCTCCTCTGGTTTCATTGTGCCAATCATATCAGTGGCAGTTTTGACAAGTTCAGGCGACATTCCTTCAATTCCAAACTTTGATAAGCCTTCAGGATCGCTCTTGGACACATAATTTTGGGATGACCTAATATAATTCACCAAGATGAGAACATTATCAATGAGCATATCTAACATTATTCAAACAATACACTATAAATATATGTGAGAAAATATTAAAAGGATTCATGGATAGAGGACATGCACAAGATTTATGTTGAAGATTATAGTAACATGAACATATTTAAAGATCTTAATATTTTTTAAATCAAATGTGAAATTATTGTGTTAAGCATGAATAAGATTGCATAGATAGGTTACAGGCCCATCCAGAAAGCTGACAATAGAGAAAGTAATGGACAACCATTTTACCACTTTGCGCAAAGTATGAGAACTAATTGTGAACCAAAAACTGAAACTTGAAGATCCAACAAGGCATGATTGTTGATATAGTTATAAAAAAATGTTGGCACACAGAATATGTAAACACGTCTAATCAAAACAACAAAAGATGAAGGCATTTGAAGTGTTACTAGCATCAAATGGCATGCATCAACAATTTAGTGCTCCAATTCAGATATAGCATGCAAAGAGAAGCTGAAAGTAGCATAAACTAAAAAAGAAAAGGGTCATGTTACCTGATAGAAGCAGGATCATCCCTTGACCTTCCTGAAGACCCTGACAGCCCAATATTTCCTGCTCCTTCAGGTGGTTGTGAAACAGTATACCCAGGAGAACTTCTTTGACTGCTTGATGGCTGTGAAGCATCATCTTCTACAAGTTCTTCAACAACAACACCTTTCCGCGTGCTCACTCTTCCCCCTTCCCGTGCAAGTTTTTCTTCAGCATCTCTGCATCATGAATGGAACATATGACAGTGGTGTCAACTAAAGTTGCTAAACACATTTGCTTACATCAGGAATAAGGTACGAACTGTGATAGAACATGAAACCTACCTTAGAACCTCAGCGATAGTTTCATCCTCTGGGGAAATTTCATGGGCTTTACTCAAGTCAGCAACAGCCGCCTGAATGTATTTTCAGGATTATTTCATGTATAGTCAGAATTGTAAAAGTTTTAAAAAATATATATATGCCCAAAAAAAGGATCAAAGCATTACCTCCAACCTCCCGAGTTCTTTATACGCCTGACCCCTCCGATAATAGGCTTTTACATTGTTTGAATCATAGGTTAGAACCTGTAATCCATTTGATATAGATCAGCTAGTATGCCATGTAATAGAAGAACTGCAATGCCCTGGGTGATTCAATAGACAACATATTTTTTTCTCTAAAAATTCAGAAAGGAATAATAAATTTCTAGTCAAAGGTATGCAATTTGTCAATTATTACATGCAGTAAGATATGTAGTGCTATGACGTTTAGTCACAATATTACCAGGTCAAAAACATTGAACTAGATTTATTTTGTCTTCAGTTAGTAATCTTAGGAAAAGACCTTATTTTACAGAACTCACACATTTTACCGCATATAGTTTGCTAAACCAGTAAATTTGTACCAGTCATGAAATTTGAATGATAGAGACAACATCATGATATGATGGACAACATTTTATTACTAAAACACTAGGCTATGACAGAAAAAAAAAGACTTCATCAAGAATGCCAAACTATCTTGTACTAGGAAAAATGGTATCAGATCCTAGAATTTGTTCAAATGAAAAAGCAGTAAGATACTACATGACCTAAGCATACCTCTGAACCTTCACTTATGCATTCATCAAACTGCCCTGTCTTCAAGTAACAAGCCATTAAATTAAGAGTACATTGCAACTGCAGAGTATGCGCCGTGGACGATGGTATGCTTTTTAAGTTATCCTTGGCCTGATCAAGAACAGTACATATAGTTTAACTGTCAGGTCATCTGAAAAGCACATCAACATTATTCTAATGGAATAGTGATGTTCAAAACTCACAAGCTTGTATTTGCTAGCAGCATCTGAATACTGTCCCTGGTTATGAAGTTCATTTCCCTAAAGTCAAGAAAAATCAGAAGGGTGAGGCAATGGAAACTGGTAACATGTAACAGCATTAATTGTTTGATGCAGGCTCTTGATAGTGACAAGATCATTGATATAAAATAAACAGGTGCAAAAATGCAATAGGTCAGCAAAAAATAAACAAATAAAGATACATTAATCTAGTGTACAAGAGCTAGTCAGCACAAAATTACAAGTATATCAAGATTAACATAACGAAAAGGGACATGTGGTTTAATTTCTTAAGTTAAAAAGGGACATATGGTTCAATTTTCATCATTAATGTCCAAATCCAGGAAAACACATCCCCCAACACTCAAGTGAACAACAAATAGTTTAAAACTTGTCCCTCCAACTAGCAATAGATATGACCATGTCAGCCCATGCCATGACAATTTGGATCCAAACAAACAGTAACATCTGGGGCCTACCTTCATTTTTATATTAAAAACTGAAGATAAATATTGTTTCAAAGACAGGTGTATCCAGTCCAATAACACTCACAAATTCAGTTAACATAGTGCATTTTCTATGTGAATTTTTCTTGTTTTAATTTTTTTAGGTCTGTTCGGAGCAATGAAAGATTGTTATGTGTGAGCCAAAATGAAAGCACCGAGCCAACGACAGTGACAGAAGTACTAGCATATATTCTACTAATATATATAATATGAATCATGGAGGTTCATCACAACAGATCAGGTTGCTAATCACAACAAACAAATGACAGTAACAAAATGATATGCACAATTTTTTTCACTAACCTGCTTCTTTAACATCTTGGCACCAGATATCGCATACGACATTTGAGCGTCTGCTTGCGCCTTCATAGCAGCAAACTCCTCTGGAGTAGTGTTGGCGATTTTCTCGGTCATATCACGCATATCCTCCGGTCTAGTTTGATTCAGTTGCTCCGCAGCTCGCCGTAAGTCCTCAGGCTTCATGTTCTTCAAACTCTCGGACGCCATCCTCATGAGGTTAGGGTTAGACATCACCTGCAATTATCCAAGTAGCAACAATGATTTTGTCAATCTCTTGCCATCTATGCGCACTTCCTCAGGGCATAACAGACAACATTTAAGTGAAGAAGCGTAAGGGGAAAAGATGCTGGGCGCCTCAAACAAATGAGACCGGATGGGCAGTATGAAATGCTCCCTGAAACATTACATGCACTAGACCTCTGTACTTTACCTGACCTAGCCTATACTGATGAAAGAGCATTGGAACACTGCACCAGCTGAAGCGTAATGTGCAATCTGAACAGGAAGCACACACAAAGCATTTGTGAAGCCCAACCACTGAACCACCCATAAGACTGAAGTAGTTAGCACACTGCACATAAGCCTGAACTAGTGAGCAGAAGACCCAGCAACGGCTATCCTACTGCACTTAACCTAGGCACCAGCACGCGGCTGTTTATGACAGCAGGAATAAACATTCCGTTGGCGTCACCAATCAAGCAAGCCAAACCAATTCAAACCCAGCTAAGCCCACCGATTACAACCACAGTCCCCGATTAACCTCAACGTGCATGCAACCTAGACAGCATACTACGCGCATCCGGCAGCATCCGCATAATGGATGCGTTTTCGGCGCAACCTGTACTAAACCAGAAACAGGAAAATCCAATCCGACCTAACCGGGCGTTTGCTTTCCACGATCCACATCCACCTAGACCCCCGCAATAGAAACAGTAGGACCGCCGCCGCAGCGAATCGGGGACGCGCGGGACGGGAATCGGGTCTGTGTGTGCCTGCGGGCGGGCGGGCGACGGTACCTGCTGTTGCATCCGGGCGATGTCGTCCGGGGACATGCGGCGCATCTGCTCCTGCGCCAGCCGCAGCATCTCTGGATCCATCATCTCGGCGGCGGAGGAGCCGCCGGTGAGATCGAGATCGGACGGGAGGTTGGGAGTTGGTTCGCTGGTTCTTCTGGCTTCTGCGCCTCGTTTTTTTTTTCCCCCTTTTTCTCTCTCTTCCTCTTTAATTAACGCTGGTCAAGTATTAAACCTTATTTATTGGCAAACGAAAAGGGCAGTCATCATCAGGAAGAACAAAACGGATTCGAACTGCGTCTCCGTCTCTCCTAGTTTGAAGGGCGAGGCAGGCCGGATTGGGCACTTGGGCTCGGCTCTGACGGCAGAACGAGACAATGTTACAGTCAAATGGGCCTTTACATGGCAGTGGACCGGGTCGTCGGTCCACTTTAGTCCACTGAGCAAGCGTGTGCGAACACGCGCTGGGTCGTTGGGAAACTCGTCTTGCCCATTATCAATCAGCATCAGGTCTCCCGTGCAGAAACAAGTCGCATTTTTTCTGATCGCGCAACTGCATTTCTGCTACTGTTGTAAAATTCGTTTCTAATTTATTTTATTTCATTTGTATTTCATGTACTGGTTCTTATTTTTTAATATATAAATAATTTTTTCTTCCGATAATGATAGGATGAGGACGTCCAGACGGACGGACGGACCCGACACACGTCGCGCCTGTGCCTGTACCCTGCCTGCGCATGTACCTGGACCCGAGCTCCCCGCGCCTTTACCCTGATCCTAACACTCATGCGCCCACATCAGCCACCGCTTCTCTCTCTCGTTCCTCTAGTGCTACTCCCTCCCTCCCTCTCCCTCTCTGCGGTGAAGACAGCGTCTCAGCATGGTGGCGCGGTGGCCTCGGCGTGAGCAAGCCATGACGAGAAGGCCCAGTGCGGCAAGGCCGGCATGAGTGGCTCCCTAGCGGATCTAGCTCTCTCTCCCAGTCGTGCGAGCGCTACCTCTTTGTTGTGTCCTCCTTGCCACGTCTCATAGCCGCTGTCGCCAGGCCGCTATCTCCGGTGAACTCCGCATGCCGACAAGCCTCCATTCTCTCAAGCAGCATGGAGATGTTGCGCTGCGCTGAAAGCGCATGTTGCAAGCGTGTGTTTCAAGTGCTTCAGATGTTTCAAAGATATGTTACAAGTGTTTCATATGTATGTTGCAAAAATAGATCGGGATGTTGCAATTGTTTCAGATGAATGTTGCAAGCGTTTGTTCAAAATGTTTCGTCTATTTCAAACGTATATTTGCAAGCGTTTTGATCTAGTGTTGCATATGTTTCACGCATATGTTGCAAGAATATGTTCCAAATGTTTCAGTCCTATGTTGCAGCAAGTGTTTTCATGTTGCAAGTTGTAAGTATTTATCTGAAAGTTGCATATGTTGCAATGGCTATATACGTATGTTACAAGTGTATATTCCAATTGTTTTTAGAAATATGTTATAAGTGTTTTATCTGGACGTTGTATATATTGTAGTGCCTATATACATATGTTGTAAGCCTATGTTTCCAAATGTTTCAGACGTATGTTGCAGCAAGTTTGACTTAATATAACTGTGAAGGGTAGGCCTGGTGCAGTGGTGAAAGCTGTCTCAAAGAGTCATCAAGTCGTAGGTTCGAAGCAGTCTCTCCGCAATTTTGTGGAGGAGGCTTGCCTCGGTTTTTTCCTTCTCCAGACCCCACTCATGTGGGAGCCTCCGGCACTGGGTCTGCCCCCATTTGACTTAATATAACTCTAGAAATTTATGCATTATCATGCTAGCATAATCTTCCTTTGAACTTGACTATCATCCGAACCGGACCTAATTTATTGTTTGGATGTCGTAGTATTAAGAAACTATAGCTTTAGAATAATTGATTGATGATTTGCAAAACTGTGGTTCAGAAAAAAAAAAGTCTAGGGAGAAGTTCCAAAAAGACTACAATTTCAGCAATACCATGATATTCAAAACCATAAAGTTTATTGCACCCAAACATTTTATGGCACTCTAAAACCAAAGTATTTCATAAAATCATGATATTTATCTAAAACTCTAAAA
The DNA here is from genome assembly GCA_038087645.1 of Saccharum hybrid cultivar R570. Classification (NCBI taxonomy): domain Eukaryota; kingdom Viridiplantae; phylum Streptophyta; class Magnoliopsida; order Poales; family Poaceae; genus Saccharum; species Saccharum hybrid cultivar. The sequence goes on from JAQSUU010000328.1 coordinate 12,009,319, forward strand.
ATACTTCGTATCCAACCAGGGTCTAGGTCATTTTTTACTAATTAACAGGACCCTACTGTCTCACAAAGCGTATGCCCATTCTTCACAGTATATACCACTAGGCTGCACTTCGCAAGTTTTCTTTTTTTAAAAAAAAATATATCATACTTCTAAAGTACTGAGAGATGTACACACACAAAATCATTTAATTGATATAGCTTCGCACAATACAGCCTATTCTTACTATATATATATATATATATATATATATATATATATATATACACACACACACACACATCTAAGAAAAAAGCACACAACAGTACAACACACACATTGTCCGATATTGCAACATATTAATCTTCGCTATACAGTAAGCACACGCGATGTAACATTTCTCTCTATATAGAAGCATCCTGCAGCGGTCAGCTGAGCTTCAGAACGTGCAAAGAATGGTCATGGAAAACACAACCGCCGTCCCTTTCCCACCTCAAAAAAGCCTATACACTGGTGGATTAAGGACGCTCCGTCTTTGAAGATTAACACTGAAACAAAAAAAGATCACCATTGTGTTCCTGCATCATGCTCATTGCTCAGTTGGTATCCCGAAGCTAATCGTATCACACACTTGCTTCACCTTTGGGTACCGGAGTCCCAAATTCTCGAAGTTAGTTTTCTCAACTATAGTTTGGCATATAAAGCTGAATGGCACTTTACACGGGATTGGTCATGCCTGCGGAAAGCAACCAAACAGTAAGCATATGCTGTAGGTTCTGTGGAGTGAGCGCGTGCCACAGAGCATAATCCATGAAACAGGAATCAGCCACACAAGAATTTATGTGATTGGATTGCTAAGCGAAAAAAAAGGAAAGAAGTGCAAAGGGAAAAACACAGTTACCATTAGCCAAGCTTCAATGCTTCTCTAAGACCGAAGCTCATCTGGAAATGCCCCTTTTTCCCTAGTGGGTTATTTCCCTTCTGCATCATTGTGACAAACTCATTGTAGTCGATCCGGCCATCCTGAATTGATAATCAAATGAGATGCAACTCTTGGCCTTTAGATTTTAACACACAACATAATGAGATGCAAATCTACTTACATTGTCTTGATCAATGTCACGGATGATATCTTCTAGGTGTGCATCTTCTATACCAAATTCCTCGCATGCTTTTTGTAGCTCATCATGAGTAATGTAACCGCTGCCGTCTTTATCAAAGTATGAGAATGCTGCGAAGAGGTTATCTTCTCGCTCAACTTTGTTCAGATGCAAAGTTGCAGCTAGGAACTCTCCATAATCAATGGAACCACTGTTATCAATATCTGCCTGAAAGTTGCAGAGCATACATCTTCATTCAAGCAAGGCCCAAAACTATCGGTACATGTGTAACAGCACAATTAAATCTCCTAGCAAAAAAACCTTTGCAATAACATAGAAGGGCCGTTATCACAATTTTAGATCAATATTTCAATAACTACATATGAGTTCAGATTAAAAAAGATTTATAGACTAAAAAGAGGGTGACACTAACACACCTCTAAACATCTACATATGAGTTCGATATTTCAATAACTCAAATTCAGGAAAGAGTTTCCTTGAGCTCATGGGGCATAGGAATCTTAGAAAAAACCTGAAAACAAAAAGGGCAAAAATATGTTAGAACAATTACCGCCTCCATTAGTGTTGTAATTTCAGAGTCTTTTAAGTTAGCACCAATTCTCTTCAAACCACATTTTAGTTCCTCCAATGTGATCTGCCCACTATTGTCAGTGTCCAGCATTTTGAACATTTCTCTCAATCCTGCAATTTCATCTTCGGACAAATTTTCAGCAATGACCTACAGACACCCAGTGACGAGAACATCAATACTGAACACAATAAATATGCTCTCTATAAATCAAAGCGATAACATGTTCCAGTACTCACCCTAAGGGCCATCTTCTTTAGTTTATTCATTGCAGAAAACTGTTTCAATCTGGTTAAAACAGCAGAATCCAGAGGTTTGTCAGGAGCCACTCCGTCTACACAAACCCAGGGATGACCTGCCAAAATGAAGATGGGTCGTTTCAGAGGACTTATGACAATGAAGCTAGATGGACAACAGAATGTTCTATAATAATGTGGGATGCTTCATCCAGTTAAGATGGTCAACATAATGTTTTCTATAGGTGGTATTTGTGCCTCAGAAATCCTATGTACTTACATAGAGCTTCATGTGCAGTCAATCTCTTTGTGGGATCACGGTTTAGCATCTTCCTGACCAAATCCTTTGCACACTCTGAAATACTGGGCCAGGGATCAGATGAAAAATCAAGATCGCCTTTCAGAACTTGTTCAAATATCCCTTGTTCAGATTCTGCAAAAGGCAGACCAATGTCCAAAAGAAAATAGAACAGTGCAGCACTGTCAGAAGCAAAAAGGCAAGGTAAAAAGTACAGCAAAAGGGTAGATGTATCCTCACCATCCCAAAATGGAGGAACCCCGCTCAATAAGATATAAATTATTACACCTGTACTCCACACATCCACCTCACAGCCATAGTGTTTCTTCAGAACCTCAGGGGCAACATAATAAGGACTTCCAACGACATCCAAAAATATTTCACCTGTAAGCATATCAAGTCAACACAGACAACACGGGAATAGACAGTGTGGTATATACGGTGTTATAAATGATTAAAAAAACCCAGAGAATTAGTGGCCATATGCTCATGTTGATATTTCATTTCTTCTTGTGTGAAGTTCAATACTACCCTTCTTGGTGTCAAAAGGACAGAATAAACATCTTCCCTAAGAGCATCCCAAATGTGCTTTCCATTTTGGCGAGAAAAATTAGTAACATGGAGTTCAGTTGATACCTCCAAAGCTGGTTGTTTAGCGGGGCCCAAAGAGTTAAAAATATAAAACCTCCTCTCCCATTATCCTCATCCTCTTACTCTTTTTTTTCTTGAAATAGCAGGAGATTTGCATGTCATTGCATTAAGACAGGAGAAAAGCCAAAATAGCCAGTCCAGCGACCTTACACGATGACCCAGGAGATCTGTGCCTCTCTCCCAGCAAAACAGATCAAGGCCACCAAAAATTATTATTTTACCAAGTTGCATTTGAATTAAGTTTAAAGTTTAAACTTTACGTTTGGTTTTCAGTCCTAAAACCACTATCAGACTGCTCCAATATGCGCAGCTTTGCTTTAACAGCACTCGAGCTGCTCTAAGAATGAATCTCAGAACATGCATGACTGCAACTGTGCTAAATCTCGTCAAAGTAAAATGAATGAGAATGCACATAAATTAATTCCTAGCTAGGGTCTGTTATAAACATGCCTTAAAGCCTTAATTAACAATCAAAATATAAAATCCAGGATCTGAACGTCATTTTTTTTAGGTTGCACATTCATCAACACCATAGATTTCAAATAATATCGCCTAGAGTGTTAAATGACGGTGTCTGCAGTTTGGGCCAAACCCAAACCATCCGCTGGTCAGAATTGGTTAACTTGCATGTGCTACTTGCTTTCTTCCTCAACTCCAATTGCTTAGCGTTGCTGAGTCAATAGTTTTGACCAAACTAGTATGATCAGGCAAGTTTGGATCAACTGTGTGCATCTGAACTCTGAAGGTTCATAGGTTGAGGAACACATTGATTGTATGGAAAATGCATATGTCTTGGCATCATCACTTCTCATAGTTGTATAGCCCTTTTTTTATTGTATAGATTAGATTCTCCAAATGTATGTGTCCTACTGTCCTACAAATTTAATCATCTCAACATACATAGAATCCTTGCAACTTAATATGATTGCTATACATGTGTTGATATTAAGCAGAAAATGGAAGCACCGCTTTGCAGTTCGCTCACATGGGGGTCTCCGCTGAACAAATTCGCACATTTTCATGCAAATTAAGAAATAATGTTCAGTTATTAAACATCACAAATAACCATGCTACTATTGTGCAGAAATGAATGCAGACTTGAACTAAACCTGGAGACAACAATCCATAAGCTAAGAAAACAAAACAATCATTGGATATGCAGAGTTTCCATTGAGGAGATTGCAGGGTAGAGATTAAATGACCATGATGCACATCTATGTGCCTTTTCTTCCTATTGTTATCTATTTATTTGTAGCTTCAAAATGTAGGAACTTGATTGCAATTTCACACTGGTACAGGGATGGAGCTCATTTTGATCTTATACCTCACAAGCTTCCCTCCCAGATTTATTGAATATCTGAAGATGCATATGTACCCCTGCTACACAGAACTGTTGTGACACAAAGGTTTTGTGCTCCGAAATTATTGTACAACTACAAGGCATGAAAACCCTTCCAATCATACTATTTAAAATAAGTCTTTCTAGTTATCTAGTATCATATTCAACAGCAAACTAGCAGTGTCAACTCAAAGCTGTGAATGCAAAAGTGCACTACAAGTGCACCACCAAAGCAAACTGGCAGTGTCAACTCAACGTTGTGAGTGCACAAATGCACTACTAGTCCACGATACCACTGCCACAGCAAACTAGCAGTCAAACTAGTTGTTTTTTTATGATTTTTTTTGGGACAATGGCCAAGATTCCTGCACGTGCTGCAATACACTACAACACAACAGTGTAAATCGAGGCCGTACCTGGTTTGAAGAAGATGGAAAGCCCGAAATCGATAGCCTTTAAAGGTGCATCCTCCTTTTGGTTGACAAACAAGAAATTCTCAGGCTTGAGGTCTCTGTGCATCACCCCGAGCGAATGGCATGCTTCGACAACACCAATGATCACCCGGGCCAACTGTGCGGCGGCTTTCTCAGAGTAGTGCCCGCGCTGTATGATCCTATCGAACAGCTCCCCTCCGGCGCACAGCTCCATGACGAGGTGCACGGCGACGGCGTCCTCGTAGGCTCCCACGATGGACACGACGTTGGGGTGGCCGGACAGGTGGTGCATAATCTGGATCTCGCGGCGCACGTCCTCGACGTCCTCCTCGGTGACGAGCTTCCGCTTGGCGATGGACTTGCAGGCGAAGTGCTTCCCCGTCGCCTTCTCGACGCACTGGTAGGTGGTGCCGAACTGCCCCTGCCCGAGCTTCTTGCCCAGGGTGTAGACGTCCTTGAGCTGCTCGGAGTCGCGCCTCAGCACGGAGCCCGCGAGGAGGCCCGCGCTCTGCACGCGCTTCACCTTGGGCTTGGGCTTGCCGTTAGGATTGGGCGGCACTGCGGAGGGGCCTGAGGCGGCGGTGGAGATGGTGTGAGGCGGGTGCTGGGAGTCGGAGATGGTGACGGGGTCAGGGGCCCTGGAGGGAGTCGAGGAGGGAGTGGAGGAACTGGGTTCAGTGGTCGAGGAAGGCTCGGCGCGGGCGGCGGCCGGGGGGCGCCAGAGCACGGCGAGGGAGACGGAGTTGAAGAAGCTGTGGCGGTCCGAGGGGGTGCTGGGGCCGACGCAGGTGTTCCCCATCGCGCCGGCGAGGGAGCGGCGGCCGCCGGAACCCTAGGCGGCCCGTGGCGGCATTGGGCGGCGAGGGATTGGTTGGGTCAGTGGAGGATTTGGTGGGGATTTGGCCGACTGGGGAGGAGCCGCCGGAGAGGGGCGGAGTCGCGGAGGCGGTGGGGCCGTTTGGCTGACACGTGGGCTCCGCCGTCATGTGAGGCCCGTTGAGCGGGTGTGAGAAGTGAAAGGCAGGCGACTTTTCGCGCCAGATCGAACGGCTCGGGTTGCTGTACACGTGAGATGATTGGATGGATATAGTTATAGTTACTGACTTGTCCTACTCTTTTTCTGCCTAACTCCAGTCCAAGTAGGACGAGGGAAACCGATGCAAGTCATCCATTTTAGGTTGAGGGATACCGACATCAAGGGATATTTGGTCTACACTTTACTATAGGCAAGTTTACCAACTTAAGCGTGGCTTCAAACAACTCTGGCTCTTTACTTTGGTGCAGAGGAGCTAGAGTCGGTGAATAAAAAAAATGACTTCATAGGTTTTTAATTTATTATGAGAGGAGAGACAAAAAGGGGTCTCTGTTATATTAGTATAATGCTCGTGTTAACGCTATGACAGCACATAACCAGACAAATCAAATAACTAAAAGGCATATATGTCAAGTTATTAAGCATCACTGAGATATGTCGCAAAAAAAGCATCACTGAGATATTATTTATGATTCACGCAAGAAGAGATCGCATGTTCTGCCTACATATTTCCACCAAGGCAGCCAACACTCTTGCTGCACCCAGCAACACCAAATTGGCAGCCAAAGCTCTACCAAACAGAATCCAGTCAAACCATTCATAATACAATTCGATCTCCATATGATACCAAATGCTAATTAAGTATGATAGCATATCAAGACTCCACCAATCCAATCCCTGTAATACAATCTGATCGCTATGAGGTATTGAAGTATGGAGCACTTTCATGGCCCGTCACTCAATCATGTGCTTATAAAAGAGCTAAAGCATCATGTCCAGGTACGAGTACGATGCGGAGCACAATTTCAGTATGAATTTAGAATATGTGACGTGAATATTGGATAAATCTTCAAACCTCCTATGCCCTTATGAATTAGAGCAACACATCATCTAGACATGGTACAGGGTCTAATTTATAGACCAGTAGATGGAACACACATGATGCGATTGTTGAGTAGTTCTCCAAGCCGTAATTGTCTAGGTTACCGCACAATGAATTATACATATATTACAACGCAGAGGCATGTTTCTTTACAATGTACATGCATGTTTATTGATCTTATCCATAATCCCTAACTTATGTACCAAGATAATAGTAGCGAGAATTGATAATTAGTGTGGCTGAGCTCCTGTTTCCTAGATGCCCAAACCAAAATCTACTTGTCCATTAATTGTTTGCAAGGATGAAGGAGGACCACAGCATCCCCACTAATGAATCTTCCCTGCGAAGCGTTTCACTTCATGAGGAATGGCTAAATCATCAAATTGTAATAGTTAGGAGTAGTATATTATTTTAGTATTAGGCAAACAAGAGAAACCTGTAACACCCTCGGTGTTACCGCGTGTAACAATGCACCTAAGCATGGCATGAGCACCATTTTCTTGTGTTTGCATAATGTTGAAGTGCATAGAACCATTTTAGTAATCTAAGTATAATAAATAAAAATGTTGTTGGAAGATTGACGTTTTAACCGGAAGATAGCAACTTAGGTTGGAAACTAATTTTTTTATTGAACAAAACTGCTATAAAACATATATGTGAACCCGAAACGAAATGTGAAGTGAAAAGGGTGTAGATGGTTTTGCTTCTGGTGTTGCCATGTATTTCTATCGCTAGCTAGTTTTTCCAGTAGCTCGAAAAGCGATCTCGCAACGTGAATTAGCCCTAGGCTTAGAGCGTTTTTCAAGTCGTTAGCAGCTTGGCAAGGCCGTGTTGGCAAGTTCGTTCCGCGAAATCTAGTTCTAAGGTGGCAGCATGTTTTGGCTCGGGTCGTTAGCCTAGTGTGCCCTCTTTGTGTTGGAGAAGGTCGTTCAGTTTTTAGCCCAACCGTTTAGGAGTTGCTAAGGCTTTAAATTTCGTGCTCACGTGCAGACAGCGCCTGCTGCCTCCCTGAGCGTGGTCACCGCTCGTGGTTGCCGCGTAGAGCGTTCGGTCGACTCTGTCCGCGCGTGGCGTGGGGATGCTGCCCCCCTTGCATCTCACTATTTTGGTTGACCCCCCCTGGCTGCTCGCGTGTGCGTTTGGGCTTTGCTGCCGCTGCCTCCCTCTCCGTCCCTGTTGTGCTCGACGCCGCGCTCGCCATCGGGGTCAGCGGGTGTCGTGTCAGCGCCGACCCCAGCGTCGCCACTGGCTGGTCGGTGGCCGTGCAAGCACGCCACGCTGCTCCTCCGTCTGCTCTCGCGCACCGCTGTGACCCCACTTCGGGCAAGGATGGGACCTGAGCGCTAGTGTGTTTTGCCCCCCATCTCTTTTCCCCTGTCCTCCTGGCCGTCGGGGCTGCTGCTGGCAGGCTGGTTGGAAGAGGCCTCCTTCGGCCAATCATCCACGCCAGGGGTTTCGCCACCCAGTGACCCCGCCGAGCGAGCTTACCTCACTTCCAGTTTGACCCCACCGTGCTCCAATTGGGGTTGTCGTTCCGCCATGTTTTTAAGGGCGAGCTCGGCTGTGCACCACGTTAGCCTACCCGTTCGCCTCGTAACCCAAATTGGTTTCACCACTAGCCTCGCAGCATCAACCGCTCCATCCTGCGTGCCGCCTCAGAGCCCTTTTTCCACCTAGCCGTCGTTGGCGTGGCCGCGCCGCCGCGGTGCGCCGTCGGGTCGCTCGGGCGCTCGTGGCCGGATTAGCTCAGGTACCCTCTAGCCATCCTGTCACTGCGGTTAGGTCCGTGGTGAATCCCTGAAGCTCACCCCCCTGGGCCATCCTCGTAGAGCTCCGGCCCTCCGGAACGCCATCACCGCCCTCGCCGATTGGCCACCATCGTGGGGAGGCCGCGCCATCTCGCCTCCGGCCTCCGAATCGCTGCCCCGAACCTCGTGTCTGCACCGTGGTGAGCGTCTCCCCCTCAGCCTAGTTGTAGTAGCTCCCCTCTGGCCGGCGCAACCGGCCAGTGCCAGCCAACGCCGCACCGGCGTGCGGAGGCGCGCCGGGGACCGCCCGGTGGTGAAGATAGTTTTTCGGAAGGGTTTTCTTGCAAAACCCTTGAGGGTGGGAATAGTGCCTAGTTTGGTCGTGGCATTAGCAATCAGTTCGGGGGCTTGTCTGCAATGTTGCCGACGCGCGCGGGCTTCCCCGGTCGTGGGCCTTGCTCGTGGGTCGCGTGTGCAGGCGCGCGCTGCGCGCAGTTTGGGCCGTGCGGTTGGGTCGTCCAGGAGGATGCTCTTCATGTTTTAGCGATTTTAGAAATGCTTTTGTAATTTAGTTTTTGAACCAAACTTTGACAAATTTTAGCGACTTGGGTAGATGTCCAAAAATCATGAAATCACTTTAGTTAAGTTCCTAAATTCATGATCTATCAAGTGGTACCTTCCTTTCATGTGTTGCTGTGATGTGGTTAGGTCGATTAAATCAATGCATAAGGTAGTGAATTTTAAGACAACCAATCTTGTAGGAATTTTTGTGGCTAATCTAGGGTAGCTCTAGCTCTAAAACTTTTACAGTAGCTTCGTGATGTCATTAGATGCTAGCTGTAATTTTCTTATCCTTTGAATAGCTTGTTTGTTAGGGTAGCTAAGTTCCCTAGTAGTGCTATGCAGTAAATCGGTAATCAAAAGATAAGGTGCTGGTTGGTTGCTAGAGTTGGGATACATCAGCCGACCTTTGATTAGTAGAAGTAATGGTAGCTTAGCATATTATCCATTATAGTTAGCTAGTAGTTGGTGGTTGTTGTTATTAGAGTTACCGTTGTCACCTTTTTAAGTGTGGTATTATCTTTGCATGCATGTAGATCACGAGGTGGTTGAGTACGTGGCCGCGGAGGAGCAGGACTTCGAGGAAGTCATCGAGGAGTACGAGGAGGAAATCTTTGTACCGGAGGAGTTTTAGGAGCCGCCCGCGACTGACACCTCTGACTTTGCGCCTGCCCAAGGCAAGCCCCGGTGCATAACCCTTATTTTTGCAAATCTTATATATATTTAAGTGTTGTGCATTTACGTGGCAGGAATTTCTATGATACCCACATGCATATATATATACACATGAGTCTTACTAGTACAGGATCGTGGAGTTGCTTTGCTTAGGATCATCGGTAGAGTGAGTAACCAGTCGTTACTCACAATAGAGAGTTACTCTTATGGTTATTACCTTTTGGATAAAATGGTGGAAAGGAAATGGCGACCAGGCAGTGATGTGGTATGGGTATTGGTGGGTGTAGCAAGTTGTGTCCCGTGGCCACAGGGCATAATTGAGTTGCACTGTTTCCCTATCCGTGTCAATTAAGGACCGTTCGTTGCATGGACCCTGGTCAAGTCACAGATCTTCTTATCCCGAGCATATACTAGCGGATGGGGGCTAGGAAGACTTGTTACTCTCTTGTCATGGGCCCTAGCTCTTTCCGGACCGACTGATTGGAGGCGGGGATAGGTGGAGGTCTTAGCACTGTATTGAGGCCGGCCCTCAAGTACGGGAGCTAGGAGTCCAAGTTTGGACAGGATCTAGAAACCCGTGACAGGAGGGGAACGGGTTGGTCTTGCTTGTGCTTGGGGTACAAGCGAGGCGTGTGTTTTTTGGGGTACCCAGCTGGGCACATTGATTCGCGAATCACCATTTCTGCGTGATGGTACGGCTTGACTACGCTCTGGCATCGTAGTAAGAACTGACAGTTGAAAGTTGGAGAAATGATTCTGATTTGCTCAACTCTTGCTTGATTATGGCATAGGTGCTTACATAGATTATTGGTTAATGAATAAAATATGGCTTCTAAAAGTTTGGAATTGAGGACACACTCTTAGTGCTGCTTTCCGCAAACAAGAAAACTCACCAGCCATAAAGCCTATCATAATCCTTGAGAGTCGGGAAATATAATTCCTAGTCGGGTAAGTCTTGCGAGTACATTGTGTACTCAGGGTTTGTTTTACCCTTGTTGCAGGTGCACCTTGAGCGGTTAGGCTTTGTGTGGAGGATTCTTCTAGTGGGCACAGACGGATTCTCATTTTGTTCCGCTTGACGTTAGTTTATTTTCACTGTTTATTTATCGCACTCTGAACCTCTGGTATTGTAATAACTGTTTCTAAGACTCTGTGTTGTATGAAATGGACTAAGTATTGTAAGCTTGTACTCATTATTGGATCCCAGGTGTAAAATGTGGAGTGTTCGAGTTCTCCTGTCGGGTGTGCTCGACGGAATCATCTGGTTTAGCTCACTTTCAGGGCACTTAGTGTCTAGTGGAAGACAAGCGCCCCCTGAAAGCGTGCTAAACTGGGCGATTCCGCCACAGATGGTACCAAAGCCAATAATGGGTTTACAAGCTTAATCACCCCTTTCAAAAGGCTTAAAACTTTGACCAATAATAGCTTTATGAAAATTAGGATGCGGTAAAGTCGACGTAATTAAGTATTCAGCCCTAGCAATATGGTTTACTAGGATAGTGGCACTAGTTTACCTAACCATCTTCTGCAGGTACACTGACTTACGTTGCGTAAGGGAACGCTAGTTTCGGAAGTGAGTGTGCGATGTGCCAAAGGTTGCTAGCGAAGTGCCGCTATATTTCCGGCTTGAGCGAACGTATAGGGCGATGCATGCATCACGAAGATAATAACCTGGTTAATCTAAAAGCCCCTTCACGATAACCATAGATAGTAACAGGGTAGAATAAGAATTAAAATGAATTGCTTAAACTCTTTTGAAGGCCGCATCATCGTCTCAGTCTCGTATTCTAAATCTGGAGAAGTGCCCTAATGGTTGGTCTTATCTGTTACAGATGAACCTGAGGTCCCATCGTGTGGGAGTTGGGTCTAGTCACGGGAGTACCAGCGCTGGAACGGGCCATGACCCGGAGGGCCATGGCGAGAATGGTCGCGAGAATGCCAACGGGGAGAGTCCTGACGCCCCACGCTTGGCTCCTCTCCCTCCTCCATCGCCACCACCGCCTCTGATGACTTAGGCGGAGATGATGGCGGAGTTGTTGGCTTCTCGGCGTGAGACAGCTCGTGCCCTGGAGTTGATGGCGCAGGCTGTCGGTGGCCTCGCTCGTGGGGGCCCCGGTGGCAACGGCGGGAACGGGGGCGGTGCCCGCGGTCTTGAGAGGCCCTGTTCATATCAGGACTTCTTGAAGACTAACCCGCCCACATTCACACCGACTGCAGAGCCTCTGGACGCGGAGCACTGGCTTCGTGTGCTAGAGCAGAAGTTCCTGTTGCTCACGGTGACCGATGAGCAGAAGGTGCGCTTCGCCGCACAGCAGCTGTTGGGGTCTGCTAGCGCTTGGTGGGATACCTTCAATGCCATGCAGCAAGTGGACCACCGGTTGACATGGCAAGAGTTCACCACTGCCTTCCGAGAGTATTTCATTCATGTGGGTGTTCTGAACAGGAAGCTCTCGGAGTTCTTGGATCTAAAGTAGGGAAGTTTGTCCATGATGGAATATGCCAACAAGTTCAACCATTTGGCACAGTATGCTGGCACCCATGTTGACACAGATGAGAAGAAGAGGGACCGCTTCTACCGTGGCCTCTCTTGTGTTTTGCAGAAGGAGCTCTACACCGGGAACTACCAGACTTTTGGCACCCTGATGAATGCAACCATTGCTATAGAGGGTCTGCAGCGTGACACTCAGGCTGAGTGGAAGCGCAAGCGGGGGATTTTTGGGTCTCCTGGTCACCAGCAGGCGTAGAAGATGCAGGTTATTAAGAGGATTTCCTACCATTCTCCTGGTGGACAGCCGTCTCGATAGCCTCAGCAGACACGTCAGGCTCCGACGACTCAGTACCGTGCACCTCCCCAGCAGGTGCAACAGCCACAGGGACAACAGTTTCTACCTCATCAGGGGCAGATGGTCAAGTCTACTGGCTGTTTCAAGTGTGGTAAGGAGAGCCACTTTGCTCGGGAGTGTCCCGAGAACCGACCCGCTCAGTCTGCCTAGCCGTCCGCCAACTCTCGTCTGATCAAGAGGACGGTTTTCAAGAAGAAAGTCCTAGTGAGCCGTTCGGGATAGGTGAACTACATGGAGGCTAAGGAAATATTGCAGGATCAACCCGTGATGGCTAGTATGTTCACCATCAACTCTCACCCAGCACTTGTGTTATTTGATTCTAGAGCATCGCATTCATTTATGAGCATGGGGTATACGGAAAGGCATAATCTACCTATTATGGCCATCCCTAAGGCCTATATAATCAGCACTCCGGGTGCGAAGATGTTTATCAACACCCGGACGGATACTGTCAGTTTAGTGCTAGCCACTCACAGTTATCGCCTTCAGTTCATGTTGCTACCCGGGCATGGCATTGATGCAATACTGGGCATGAACTGGCTGAAGGTTTATGGGGTAGTTTTAGACCTTAAGCGGAGAGTTGTTGAGTTGCGACTTCCTGCATCCGAGGACAGGATGTCTCTTCTCATTCCTTCGGAACTCACTTCGCCAGTTGCGGCACCTGTGGAAGTCTCTTCTGATCTCACCTCTATTCTAGTGGTCTGTGAGTTCCCAGATGTTTTTCCTGATGAGTTACCTGGGTTACCACCGGATAGAGATGTGGAGTTCACCATTGAGTTAGAGCCTAACACTGCTCCTATTTCCCGGTGTCCCTACCATATGGCCCCGAAGGAGCTAGCTGAAATGAAGAAACAGTTAGAAGAGTTGCGGAATAAAGGGTTCATCCGTCCTAGTTCTTCACCTTAGGGTTGTCCTGCCATTTTTGTGAAGAAGAAGGATGGTACCCTTCGCATGTGTGTGGATTACTGTCCCCTCAATGTGGTAACCATCAAGAACAAGTACCCCTTGTCCCGTATTGATGCTTTGTTTGATCAGTTGGCTAGGGCAAAGGTGTTCTCAAAAATTGATCTTCGGTTGGGCTATCACCAGATAAAGATCCGGCCTCAGGATATACCAAAGACAGTTTTTTCTACTAGGTATGTGTTATATGAGTACCTAGTCATGTCTTTCGGCCTCACAAATGCTCCCGCATTTTTCATGTATCTCATGAATTCTGTCTTTATGCCAGAGTTGGATAAGTTTGTAGTGGTTTTCATCGATGACATCTTGATATATTCCAAGAATGAAGAAGAGCATGCACAGCATATCCGCATCGTCCTGACCCGCCTACGAGAGCACAAGCTGTACGCTAAGTTTAGCAAGTGCGAGTTTTGGTTGGATCAAGTTCATTTCTTGGGACATGTTCTGACCCCTGAGGGTGTGTCTGTAGATCCTAGTAAGGTTCAAGATGTGTTGAGTTGGAAGTCTCCTACTTCAGTGCATCAGATCCGGCAGTTTCTGGGTCTTGCCGGGTACTATCGGTGTTTTATTCTGGATTTCTCTAAAATAGCTCACCCTATGACCAAGCTGCTTCAGAAGGATGCAAAGTTTGTATGGAGTCTGGCTTGTGAAGAAGCTTTTCAGGCATTGAAGAAGTTTCTTACCTCAGCTCCTGTTCTTACTCAACCGGATATTGAGAAGCCTTTTGATATTTATTGTGATGCCTCCAGGACTGGGCTTGGGTGCGTGCTTATGCAAGATGGGCGTGTGATAGCATATGCTTCGTGCCAACTAAAAAAGCACGAGGTGAATTACCCAACCCATGATTTAGAGCCAGCTACAGTGGTGCATGCTCTGAAAATTTAGAGACACTACTTGTTGGGGGAATAAAGTTCATATTTTTACGGATCATAAGAGCCTCAGATATATTTTTACTCAACCCGAGTTGAATCTGAGGCAAAGGAGATGGCTTGAGTTGATTAAAGATTACAACTTAGAGGTCCATTATCATCTGGGAGAAGCTAATGTGGTGGCTGATGCTTTGAGCCGTAAGTCACATGTGCCTGATGAAGAGTCCTTGCCTCTCTCTCACTCTGCAGTGTTAGCACAGATTGCTTTAGTCTCTGAATTACTCGAGCAAATCATTGCAGAGCAAAGATATGATAACTTAGAGATTCCCCACATCAAAAAGTTGATGGCTGAAGGGCGTGGTCCGCACTTCAGCATTGATGAGCAAGGTGTGATGAAGTATAAGAACCGGTTAGTGGTTCCCGGCAATGAGGGGCTTAGAAGGAAGATTCTGGATGAAGCTCACCAATCCAAGTTATCTATTCACCCGAGGAGTAACAAAATGTACCATGACTTGCGCCAGTTGTATTGGTGGTCAAACATGAAGCAGGATATCACCAGGTATATTACAGAGTGTGATATTTGTGGAAGAGTTAAGGCAGGCCATCTGCGGAGGCCGGGTTTTCTGCAGCCTTTGCCTATTTCGGTCTAGAAATGGGAGGACATTTCTATGGATTTTATTACCGGATTACCCCACTCAGTCAAGGGCCATGATTATATTTGGGTCATTATGGATCACCTCACAATGACTGCTCATTTTCTCCCAGTAGGTACTAAGTATACAACCTCGCAGTATGCCAAGCTGTATTTTGATCGTATTGTGACCCTCCATGGAGTTCCGCTTACTATTGTTTCTGACCGCGGAGCAGTTTTCATGTCGCGTTTTTGGACGCAACTCCAAGAATGCCTTGGTACTAGCCTTCTCAAAAGTTCAGCCTATCATCCCTAGACTGACGGTCAGACAGAAAGGGTGAATCAAGTGCTTGAAGACATGTTGAGAGCTTGTGTCATCTCTTTTCCTGAAAAGTGGGACGAATGTTTGAAGTTGGCTGAGTTTTCTTATAATAACAGCTATCAAGAGAGCATCCAGATGGCACCATTTGAGGCTCTTTATGGCAAGAAATGTAGGATCCCACTAAACTAGGTTGAGGTGGGAGACCATGGTTATTTCGGACCAGACTTTGTGCTTGAAGCAAGAGAGAAGGTTGGGATTATCCGGAGTCACTTAAAGGCAGCGCAGAACCGACAGAAAACCTATGCAGACAAGAGAAGGAGGCCCTTGGAATTTGAAGTTGGGGATTATGTGTATCTCAAGGTGTCGCCCATGAAAGGTGTGCATCGTTTTGGTGTCCGTGGGAAGCTAGCTCCACGCTATGTTGGGCCCTACAAGATTTTGGCCCGACGTGGTCCAGTAGCCTATCGTATTTAGCACCCTGATATTTTGTCAGCTGTCCATGATGTTTTCCATGTGTCTCAGTTAAAAAAGTGTTTGCGGGTTCCCACTGAGGCAGTAGAAATTGAAGGACTTCCCCTTCAACCAGACCTTTCTTATGTGGAACATCTGGTAAAAATCTTGGATGAAAAAGAGAGAGTGACCAGGAACAATGTGGTGAAATTCTACAAGGTCCAGTGGCAACATCATTCGGAAGAGGAAGCAACGTGGGAACTTGAGAGTTATATCTTGAAGCACTATCCCCATCTCCTGTCTGGCTCCTAAGGTAATCCGTTAATTTAGTTGTTTTCTACCTCTTTTCCCCGCGCGAGGCACGGGAAATCTCGGGTCGAGATTTTCTTTTAGGGGGGTAGAGCTATAACACCCTCGGTGTTACCGCATGTAATAATGCACCTAAGCATGGCATGAGCACCATTTTCTTGTGTTTGCATAATGTTGAAGTGCATAGAACCATTTTAGTAATCTAAGTATAATAAATAAAAATGTTGTTGGAAGATTGACGTTTTAACCGGAAGATAGCAACTTAGGTTGGAAACTAATTTTTTTATTGAACAAAACTGCTATAAAACATATATGTGAACCTGAAACGAAATGTGAAGCGAAAAGGGTGTAGATGGTTTTGCTTCTGGTGTTGCCGTGTATTTCTATCGCTAGCTAGTTTTTCCAGTAGCTCGAAAAGCGATCTCGTAACATGAATTAGCCCTAGGCTTAGAGCGTTTTTCAAGTCGTTAGCAGCTTGGCAAGGCTGTGTTGGCAAGTTCGTTCCGCGAAATCTAGTTCTAAGGTGGCAGCATGTTTTGGCTCGGGTCGTTAGCCTAGTGTGCCCTCTTTGTGTTGGAGAAGGTCCTTCAGTTTTTAGCCCAACCGTTTAGGCGTTGCTAAGGCTTTAAATTTTGTGCTCACGTGCACATAGCGCCTGCTGCCTCTCTAAGCGCGGTCACCGCTCGTGGTTGCCGCGCAGAGCGTTCGGTCGACTCTGTCCGCGCGTGGTGTGGGGATGCTGCCCCCTTGCATCTCACTGTTTCGGTTGACCCCCCTGGCCGCTCGCGTGTGCGTTTGGGCTTTGCTGCCGCTGCCTCCCTCTTCGTCCCTATTGTGCTCGACGCCGCGCTCGCCATCAGGGTCAGCGGGTGTCGTGTCAGCGCCGACCCCAGTGTCACCAATGGCTGGTCGGTGGCCGTGCAAGCACGCCACGCTGCTCCTCCGTCTGCTCTCACGCACCGCCGTGACCCCACTTCGGGCAAGGATGGGACCTGAGCGCTAGCGTGTTTTGCCCCCCCCCCATCTCTTTTCCCCTGTCCGCCTGGCCGTCGGGGCCGCTGCTTGCAAGCTGGTTGGAAGAGGCCTCCTTCGGCCAATCATCCACGCTAGGGGTTTTCGCCACCCAGTGACCCCGCCGAGCGAGCTTACCTTACTTTCAGTTTGACCCCACCGTGCTCCAATTGGGTTGTCGTTCCGCCATGTTTTTAAGGGCGAGCTCGGCTGTGCACCACGTTAGCCTACCTGTTCGCCTCGTAACCCAAATTGGTTTCACCACTAGCCTCGCAGCATCAACCGCTCCATCCTGCGTGATGAGGACATCGACACGCTGAACACACCGACGTTATGGTCTTCCCCAAGTTGCAATTCGTCCCCAACTCAGCTGTCACGTCACCCTCGGATTCAGCAGACACGTCGTCACTGTTTTGGTCATAACTCTCTCATACGACATCAAAACGGGGCGTTCTTGGATGCGTTGGAAAGGGGACGACGACGCCGTCGTTTTGGATCTGGTCCTAGATCCAGAAGGTCCATGGATCATTCTGTGTGACCACGTCAAGGTGCTGCGTCACCTATTTGGGCCAACTTGGCCATGTATCGTGTCGGGCCTTAAGCCTAAGTTGTGGGCGCCCAACCTCTGGCCGTTCCTAACCCTAGGTCGAGTCTTAGACTATAAATATAGCCGCCGCCGCTGTTTTTATAGTTGGGTTTTGTTTAGAGTTTAGTTTTCCATCGAGAAACTGAATCGTTCTTTGTAACTGTGGTGACAAATCCTTTTACAGTGATCCAGGGCCCCCATTCTTGATCTCCTCCACTGTCTCGATTAGTCCTTTGGAACCGAGTTCTTGAACCTCTATTGGTATTCACATCATTCATATTTGCAATTTCAGATTGCGTGTTTTTACCTTCTTGCTTGTGCGCTTCGATTCGCTTGCAGGAAAAGCCTTCTTAGCGAGGTCAATCAAGTTGTGCTTGGTTGATAACTAACGGAGCAGTGGTGTAACGGTTGTAGGGTTCGAATCATGTCTGATTTGAAGCCGGATCGCCAACGTCGAGTTCTCCACAAGTCGAACTTACCGGTTACCTCTTGGAAGATCGGGCCAGTATTCATCAATTGGTATCAGATATTTCAGGTTTACCGCGAGGTATACTCTCGTTTGCCTTAGATTCATATTTGTTCATTACCTAGAGTCCACAAAAAGCCCAATACTATTTCAATTTCCGTTGTCCTATCACCTTTGTGCCTTCGCAATTTCGTTTCAGATTCGCGTTATTGAGTTTGTGTCCATGGTCGAGTCTTGTTGCTGGTTTAGGATTGTGTTCATAGTCGTAGTTCAATCGTCCGTTGCTGTGATTTTTGTTTTCCGCCGCTATCCCATCCACCGTTTTCAAACAACAAGTCGAAGCCACCACATTACTCGACTTGCCCCGCTAGCCGCCTTGTGTAACTTCTCGCCACCGCGCAAACCCTAGATAGGTTGCCAGCCGCTCTTATTTTACCTGCATCGCAGCCCTCCTTACATCATCAGGCGAATACCTACTGCTGTTAGTCATAGGAACCATCTTGTGCTCGGTGCGAATACCTACTTCTGTTAGTCATAGGAACCATCTTGTGCTCGGTGTTCGAGTTTAGGGACGTTTTGCCCTAACTGCCGTATTGTGCCTTTCGGAAAACATAACTTAAGATACCTTCGGTAAAACAGGCATAACTTTTCGCTCGTTTATCAGAAAAATCTGAAATTTTTTGAGCAGCTTCTTGACACCATTTGAGGCCGACCCAAAGTTTCATCAAAATTGCCAAAAAAATTCAGGAAAATAAAGAAAAAAAATTGTCAACGTTTTTGCACGCTTTTCAGAGAACTTGCTGTATTTCTGTAGACCACATCCCACCTCAGTTGTAGGTGCCAATTTTTGTGGTTGCATCTTTTATGATCCTTGTTCAGAGAAAAATATAAAAAATAGCAAAAAAATAAAAAAAGTTTAATTCCTACTAGTGTCTTTTGGGAAATTCCGGGAAAAATTCAGAAAAAGGAAAAATTCGGGTTACTTGCTTGTTCTGTGAGTTATTTCCATCGTCCTTTGCTTTCACCTTGTTGCGCTACGTCTCGACACGTCTTAGCCAGCAGCTGTGATTTGTACTTTGGATCCGGATTGAACAATCGTTAATCTGCATTCGTTAATTGCTAATCCTTGCTGTCATATTGTGTGCTTACCCATATCTCCACATATTCTTCTGTCAGCACAGGTTCATCTTGCAACTGTTACCCATGCTCAACAACAAATTACTTTGCCACTTTGGTTTGGCTCATGTTTGGCGTTGGTAAGAATACAGGCAAGACAGTGGTAAGCCGCTTGTAATTTTGCATTCCACTTTCACTACCGCCACCACCACTTGTTACCTTTTAGTTGATAGGGATAATACTTTGGTGTTGTCTTTTTCTATCTTCTAACCATGTCAGGATCTCCGACGGACTTCAATGAGTGCGTGTCAAAGGGCGAGCTTACAACGTTCATGACTGAACAACACAATCTTATGACCGAGCTAACGCGCAATGTGAACAATTTGGTCACCCGCATTGAACAACTCGAGCACCGCCTTCCCCCTCATCGTGGTGATGATGTAGATGCGGATGATTTTGGTGATGAAGATGCGGATGCTGACGGTTATGCCCGTCGCCGCCTTAACTTCAACCGTCGTGGTATGGGAGGTAATATTCAAGGTAATAATGATCCTTTTGCTAAAATTAAATTTAGCCTTCCTCCTTTTGCTGGTAATGTTGATCCAGAGGCTTATTTACATTGGGAGCTTGCTATTCAACAAAAATTTGATTCTCATAATGTTCCTGCTGAGCATAGAGTTAGACTTGCTATTAGTGAGTTTACTAATTTTGCTTTGTTCTGGTGGAGTGATATTTGCAATGCTAATAATGCTGCTGCTGTGCCTCAAACTTGGAATGCTTTAAAGCAACGTATGAAATCTCGTTTTGTTCCTCCTTATTACCAACGTGATTTACATTTGAAACTACAAACTTTAAAACAAGGTGATAAAGGAGTCGAAGCATACTATCAAGAATTGCTTATTGGTTTAGCCCGTTGTGGTATAAATGAAGATGATAATGATTCTAGTGCTAGATTTTTTGGTGGTTTAAACCATGATATACATAACATCCTAGATTACAAAGAATGGCGTAATTTTTCCCAATTGTATCATCTTGCTATTAAGGCAGAACGTGAAGTACAGGGACGTAAACAACACCAGCCTTTTCAGTCTAACAATGGGAGGACTTTTCAGCACCGTTCAGAGCCAGAGACGCCCAAGATTTCTGTTGCATCATAGCCGTCTACACCTTCCTGGGTAAGTAAATTGTCTAATGTGCAGAACAAAAGTGCCACTCCAGGTGTTTTCCCTCGCTCCTCCTCGTCCAGCTCTAAAATCATTTGCCACCGATGCAAAGGCATGGGACATGTCATGAAGGATTGCCCTAGTCGTCGTGCTTTCATTGCTACCGAGGATGGATATGTAAGTGCTAGTGATGTTGAAGATGATTTAGCCCTTGTTGCTAACATTGATGCAGATTCCACCGAGGACGATCAAGATAAGGAGGCCATCATCATTGACTCTGTGGCTGCTGCCGCAGACTACCCTAGCCTTCTTGTGTAGCGTGTGTTGAGTACACGTGTGGGACATGAAGAAGAGATGACGATCCAACGCCACAATTTGTTCCACATGTATTTTATTGTGCAGGGTTGTCGTGTTCTCACTATCATTGATAGCGGGAGTTGCAATAACTTGGTGAGTTCAGATTTGGTTGACAAGCTTGGTTTGACCACACGACAACATTCGTATCCATATAAACTTCAATGGTTCAATAATAGTGGTAAGACTAAGGTAACTAAATCAACACGCATTAGCTTCTTTATAGGCTCTTATCATGATACTGCTGATTTTGATGTTGTTCCTATGCAAGCTTGTTCCATTTTATTAGGTCGCCCATGGGAATTTGATAATGATGCTTTACACCATGGTAGAACTAATACATACACTATCATACATAAGGACAAGAAAATTACATTGCTACCTTTGTCTCCTACAGATATTATTAAACATGCTAATGAGATTAAAAATAAACCTCCAACTCACATTGTTACAAATAATGGGATTAAGTTAAAAGGAGGTACTTTTCTTGCTACAACTTCTGCTACTGCTGAGTTATGTGATAATCCTGATGCGCCATGTTATACTATGTTTTGTCAACCTTTTCTGTCTGGTGCATTGCCTGCTATCACTAACCTTTTGCAGGAGTTCGCTGATGAGGGGATGAAGTCGAGGACGACTCTAATTCTAGAAGGAGGGGCTGATGAGGACATCGCCAAGATGGAGTCGAGGACGACTCTAATTCAAGAAAGGGAGGATGATGAGGACATCAACACGCTGGACACACCGACGTTATGGTCTTCCCCAAGTTGCAATTCGTCCCCAACTCAGCTGCCACGTCACCCTCGGATTCAGCAGACACGCCGTCACTGTTTTGGTCATAACTCTCTCATACGACATCAAAACGGGGCGTTCTTAGATGCATTGGAAAGGGGACGACGACGCCGTCGTTTTGGATCTGGTCCTAGATCCAGAAGGTCCGTGGATCATTCTGTGTGACCACGTCAAGGTGCTGCGTCACCTATTTGGGCCAACTTGGCCATGTATCATGTCGGGCCTTAAGCCCAAGTTGTGGGCGCCCAACCCCTGGCCGTTCCCAACCCTAGGTCGAGTCTTATACTATAAATATAGCTGCCGCGCTGTTAGACAATTGGGTTTTGTTTAGAGTTTAGTTTTCCATCGAGAAACTGAATCGTTCATTGTAACTGTGGTGACAAATCCTTTTACAGTGATCCAGGGCCCCCGTTCTTGATCTCCTCCACTGTGTCGATTAGTCCTTTGGAACCGAGTTCTTGAACCTCTATTGGTATTCGCATCATTCATATTTGCAATTTCAGATTGCGTGTTTTTACCTTCTTGCTTGTGTGCTTCGATTCGCTTGTAGGAAAAGCCTTCTTGGCGAGGTCAATCAAGTTGTGCTTGGTTGATAACCAACGAAGCAGTGGTGTAACGGTTGCAGGGTTCGAATCGTGTCTGATTTGAAGCCGGATCGCCAACGTCGAGTTCTCCACAAGTAGAACTTACCGGTTACCTCTCGGAAGATCGGGCCAGTATTCATCACTGCGCGCCGCCTCAGAGCCCTTTTTCCACCTAGCCGTCGTTGGCGTGGCCGCACCGCCGTGGTGCGCCATTGGGTCGCTCGGGCGCTCGTGGCCGGATTAGCTCAAGTACCCTCTAGCCATCCTGTCACTGCGGTTAGGTCTGTGGTGAATCCCTGAAGCTCACCCCCCTTGGCCGTCCTCGCAGAGCTCCGGCCCTCTAGAACGCCATCACCGCCCTCGCCGATTGGCCGCCATCGTGTGGAGGCCGTGCCACCTCGCCTCCGGCCTCCGAATCGCTGCCCCGAACCTCACGTCTGCACCGTGGTGAGCGTCTCCCCCTCAGCCTAGCTGTTGTAGCTCCCCTCTGGCCAGCGCAACCGGCCAGTGCAAGCCAACACCGCACCGGCGTGCGGAGGCGCGTCGGGGACCGCCCGGTGGTGAAGACAGTTTTTCGGAAGGGTTTTCTTGCAAAACCCTTGAGGGTGGGAATAGTGCCTAGTTTGGTCGTGGCATTAGCAATCAGTTCGGGGGCTTGTCTGCAATGTTGCCGACGCGCACGGGCTTCCCCGGTCGTGGGCCTTGCCCGTGGGTCGCGTGTGCGGGCGCGCGCTGCGCGCAGTTTGGGCCGCGCGGTTGGGCCGTTCGGGAGGATGCTCTTCATGTTTTAGCGATTTTAGAAATGCTTTTGTAATTTAGTTTTTGAACCAAACTTTGACGAATTTTAGCGACTTGGGTAGATGTCCAAAAATCATGAAATCACTTTAGTTAAGTTCCTAAATTCATGATCTATCAAGTGGTACCTTCCTTTCATGTGTTGCTGTGATGTGGTTAGGTCGATTAAATCAATGCATAAGGTAGTGAATTTTAAGACAACCAATCTTGTAGGAATTTTTGTGGCTAATCTAGGGTAGCTCTAGCTCTAAAACTTTTATAGTAGTTTCTTGATGTCATTAGATGCTTGCTGTAATTTTCTTATCCTTTGAATAGCTTGTTTGTTAGGGTAGCTAAGTTCCCTAGTAGGGCTATGCAGTAAATCGGTAATCAAAAGATAAGGTGCTGGTTGGTTGCTAGAGTTGGGATACATCAGCCGACCTTTGATTAGTAGAAGTAATGGTAGCTTAGCATATTAGCCATTAGAGTTAGCTAGTAGTTGGTGGTTGTTGTTATTAGAGTTACCGTTGTCACCTTTTTAAGTGTGGTATTATCTTTGCATGCATGTAGATCACGAGGTGGTTGAGTACGTGGCCGCGGAGGAGCAGGACTTTGAGGAAGTCATCGAGGAGTACGAGGAGGAAATCTTTGTACCGGAGGAGTTTCAGGAGCCGCCTGCGACTGACACCTCTGACTTTGCGCCTGCCCAAGGCAAGCCCCGGTGCATAACCCTTATTTTTACAAATCTTATATATATTTAAGTGTTGTGCATTTACATGGCAGGAATTTCTATGATACCCACATGCATATATATATACCCATGAGTCTTACTAGTATAGGATCACGGAGTTGCTTTGCTTAGGATCATCGGTAGAGTGAGTAACCAGTCGTTACTCACAATAGAGAGTTACTCTTATGGTTATTACCTTTTGGATAAAATGGTGGAAAGGAAATGGTGACCGGGCAGTGATGTGGTATGGGTATTGGTGGGTGTAGCAAGTTGTGTCCCGTGGCCATGGGGCATAATTGAGTTGCACTGTTTCCCTATCCGTGTCAATTAAGGACCGTTCGTTGCATGGACCCTGGTCAAGTCACAGATCTTCTTATCCAGAGCATATACTAGCGGATGGGGGCTAGGAAGACTTGTTACTCTCTTGTCATGGGCTCTGGCTCTTTTCGGACTGACTGATTGGAGGCGGGGATAGGTGGAGGTCTTAGCACCGTATTGAGGCCAGGCCTCAAGTACGGGAGCTAGGAGTCCAAGTTTGGACGGGACTTGGAAACCCGTGATAGGAGAGGAACGGGTTGGTCTTGCTTGTGCCTGGGGTACAAGTGAGGCGTGTGTTTTTCGGGGTACCCAGCTGGGCACATTGATTCGCGAATCGCCGTTTCTGCGTGACGATACGGCTTGACTATGCTCTGGCATCGTAGTAAGAACTGACAGTTAAAAGTTGGAGAAATGATTCTGATTTGCTCAACTCTTGCTTGATTATGGCATATGTGCTTACATAGATTATTGGTTAATGAATAAAATACGGCTTCTAAAAGTTTGGAATTGAGGACACACTCTTAGTGCTGCTTTCCGCAAACAAGAAAACCCACCAACCATAAAGCCTATCATAATCCTTGAGAGTCAGGAAATATAATTCCCAGTCGGGTAAGTCTTGCGAGTATATTGTGTACTCAGGGTTTATTTTACCCTTATTGCAGGTGCACCTTGAGCAGTTAGGCTTTGTGTGGAGGATTCTTCTAGTGGGCACAGACAGATTCTCATTTCGTTCCGCTTGACGTTAGTTTATTTTCGCTGTTTATTTATCACACTCTGAACCTCTGGTATTGTAATAACTATTTCTGAGACTCTGTGTTGTATGAAATGGACTAAGTATTGTAAGCTTGTACTCATTATTGGATCCCGGGTGTAAAATGTGGAGTGTTCGAGTTCTCCCGTCGGGTGTGCTCGACGGAATCATCTGGTTTAGCTCACTTTCAGGGCACTTAGTGTCTAGTGGAAGACAAGCGCCCCCTGAAAGCGTGCTAAGCCGGGCAATTCCGCCACAAAACCTGCACACTAAGTCTCAAGATCTACATGTTGATGTCGATGTCGATCTAAATATTGATCTAGTAATATATTATATTATCGTGAGATTCTATGAGATA
Organism: Saccharum hybrid cultivar R570; assembly: GCA_038087645.1. Lineage (NCBI taxonomy): Eukaryota > Viridiplantae > Streptophyta > Magnoliopsida > Poales > Poaceae > Saccharum > Saccharum hybrid cultivar. Next base: position 12,034,229 of record JAQSUU010000328.1, read on the forward strand.
GTTACAAGCTCTAAGACAACTTCTCCGGTGGCATTAACTTTGTACATAGCTCATTATATGAATAATCCCATATGACCTCACATAATCCCGAAATATGTGCATGAGACTATAGTTCTTAATTAAGAGATAACATTTCTCTCTCTTTTATAAAATACAAAATAATATGCTTAAAGCTTGCTTATAAATCACCATTAGAGGCCTATGCCGCTGTCCGCAGCACGAGGGCACTCATCTCACGTTTTCATGGTATCAAGAGACAGTTCTCTCCTGCGGCCTCTCTCCGCTTCCATAAACCTTAGCTGACGCTTCCTTTGCTGTCACTGTGTTCCTCATCGACAAGCCTTAGCTGTCGTCAAGATCCTCGCTAGCCCCTCACTGGCCCCGTCTGTTTTTGCGCGCGATCTCCCATCGTACACCCGTCACAGAGGGCGGAGCTACCCTAGGAGCGTTGTGGGCGTCGCAAAGGAGCAGTCCACCCATGGGCTGAGTACACATAAAACCCTAACTTCCATAGCATGTACTATACTCTAACAGGCGCCCCCAAGCATCTTCACCTAGCGGCCAAAACCTTCTCTCCCTGGGGCCTCGACGGCAACGACGCACACAGGAAAGTCGAATGTTTATTGCTCGAGACCAAGTCTCAAGGTTTTTTTCCCCTATGGACTATGGTCAAGATGTGTAATGTATAATAAGGTCGTCCCTACAATCACCGGCTGGGACTTAGGGTTGGTCATTTTCCCAACGCTATGGATGCCCTAAAGGACGCAATGTCAAACCCAAACGATCTTCTTTTCCTCCCATCTTCTTCCCTGGAAGCAACCTAGTACGTGCTTTCACATCATTCAACGAACTTGTTTTTGTTGCAGATGATGATGATGATGCATGTACATGCGTATTGGCACGTAGCCACGTCTACAATTAATATATATAGCTTGCTACTCCCTCCATCCTAAATTATAAGGCATTCCAAAAATTTTGGAGAGTCAAAGGATCTCAAGCTTAATCAAATTTATATGATAAGATAATAATATTTATGACACCAATTAAGTATCAGTAGATTCTTCATTAATTATATTTTTATAGTATATCTATTTGATGTTATAATTTTTTTTGTAATTTTCTCTATAATTTTGGTCAAACTTAAGATGTTTTGACTCTCCAAGATTCTTGAAATGTCTTATAATTTGAAATGGAGGGAGTACTACTAAGGTCACGTTTAGATTGCAAATATTTTGAACCTGATGAATAGTACCATTTTCGTCTTATTTGGTAAATATTGTCCAATCGTGGACCAACTAGGCTCAAAAGATTCATCTCGTGATTTTCAATTAAACTGTGTAATTAGTTATTTTTTTACCTACATTTACTACTTCATGCATGGGTCCAAAGATTGATGTAATGGAGAGAGTAAAAAAATTCTAACTTTTGGGGTGCATCTAACAAGGCCTAACTAAACACTTGTTTAAGCAACAGTTTCCCGTGCCCACACTTCTGCTTATTGTAATTAATTATTAACTTGTTATATAGGAGCAAAAGCGATCATGATCTATGCAAAGTGCCGGCCTGTTTAGATACGCAAAAAGAGCCAAAAATTTTTGTATAGTAACTGTCACATCGAATCTTTGGACGTATGTATGGAGCATTAAATGTAGGTAAAAAAATAACTAATTGCACAGTTTGTTTGTAAATGTCGAGATGAATCTTTTGAGCCTAGTTAGTGCATGGTTAGACAAATTTTACCAAATAACAACGAAAAGTGCTACGAGAACTTTTCCCACAAATTTTCACGTCTAAACACGCCCGTCATGCAGGCTGCGGCCCAAGTTTATTCTTTTCACAGTCCTTTGTCCTGCACCTAGCTAGCCGCGGCATGCTCTAGTTTTATAGTTTAATTTCTTGATACGTACGTACTAATTAATAACTCCGATCCCTTAGCTTCCGTGCATCATCCGATGCGTAAAGCTAGGCCTGGTTTAGATCCCTGGCCCAATTTGCACAGTGTCACTCCGAACACTGTAGCACTTGTATTTTTTAGTGTAAAAAATTATCCAAAAATTGATTAATTAGACTCAAAATGTTTGTCTCGTAAAGTACAATAAAACTGTGCAATTAGTTTATGATTTCATCTACATTTAGTACTCCATGCATTTGGCGGCATTTTATGTGATGATGAATCTCCTTTTTTGTATAATGAAATTTGGAGGTAAATTCTGGAATCTAAACAAGGCCCTAGATGCGAACGCGCGCGCACGCCCGGGGCAGCAGGCGTGCACATAGTTTATTCGCTTGATTGATCGCCTCCCCGCATTCGAAATTTAGTTTGATTAATTACATGCAATCTAGCGGTTGTTTCTTGTCTAATTGTCTTCTTCCTGTAGCCTTCCCCTTGATTTCTTGGGGTTTTCCTTCCCGGCCGCCGCCCTACATGAGACCATTGTTAGGATTGATCTCCCACCAGTTAGGCTCCCTGTTCTCGCGCCTTGATCGGAGGCGCCCAAACCTACATGGTTGGTGGGCCCCCGTCGCACAGCGCTATAAAGGAAAGGTGGGGCCGGTGCTCGCAGTACGAGGTTGACCGCGCCGCCAGTCACCCCACCGACATCCTAAACCCTAACCCGATCAAGAGAGGGGCGCTGCCAGCGACGGGAAGCCTCACCGACGCCGGCAACGCCACCCCGACGTCACTTCACCGCCTCCGTCTCCACCGACCGTCGCTGCCGGCGCGCAGATGGCACCGTCGGCGAACGAGACAACCAACCCCACTGCTATGACTCCGACTCTCGATGGTCTGCAGTTTCCTACTCCCCTCTCTCTGTTTCTCTCTCTCCCTTTTCCTCAGTAGTTCATGTACTAGGAATTGTTGTTTCTATATGTAATGAAATGAACATGTACCTACTGTATAGTACCCGATCTAGTGAACCTAAGAAGATAGGAGATCCAACAATGGTACCGGAGCCACGGTTTATTGAGAAAACCTAGATCGGGTATACCAATTCCAAATCGGGGAAAGAAATAAAGAAATGAACAACTCGATTTCAGATCGGGCAAAGAAAAGTTCATGATGAACCCTAACCCTAACAGTCAAGAACAAATAGGATGAAAACCTAACCCTAGAAAAGAAGAAAAACAAGGATGAATGGGGTCCTACCTGGGCCCTCATCCCGCCGGAGGCATCGCCATCGCGCGGGACAAAGAACGATCCGTCGGGTTTTCCACCGGCGCGCCGCAAAGGAGCCGCCGGGGGGCACGTCCACGCCGCGCGTGGCGCCTTAGATGGGGCACCGCCCGCTAGGCCACTCGACGGCGACGAGCTCAGCCTCGGGCGAGCTCGTGCGCCGGCGAGGGGCCCAGCGGCGATGCCATCCCCTCCCTTCTCCGGCCGCCATGGGCAGCCGCGCCGCTGTTCTTCGGACGGCACTGCGGGCTAAGTAAGAGGAGGGAGGGAGAGTAAGAAAAGAAAGGAGGAGGGGGAGCCGCCCGGACTTGCTCCGGCGGTGATCTTTTCCATCGGTGCCGACGGCCGCCGCGGTTCTCTCGGCAGAAGGAATGGGAAGAGAAGGAATGGGCTAGGGTTACGGGAGTGGACGTCGCGTTGCCGGTTTTGATCTCCCGAGAACCACGGTTGACCGTTCGATTCACATGGATGGCTCAGATCCGCCGCCGGTAAGCTGGGCCTGATTCGGCCTAGGTGGGCGCGCGCGTCGGGGAGAATTCCCAGCCTAGGCCCACGTTAAGGCCTGGGCGCGGGGGAGGTCGAGTGTCCGGCACTGGGCCGGGCCGATTACTGCGCGTGGGGCCGCTAAGGCCATGCTGGCTGGGCCACTGCGCAAGCTGATGGGCTCAAATGCCTGGAGAAAATAAAGTTTTCTTTTCTATTTCCAGAAGCAGTTTTGAAGAATTTAAATTGAATTTTGATATGAATTTTCCGTGCAATTTTGTCCAATGACATTTTGCTTAGAAAATAGTGAATTTTTTTAGTGCTTCTGGAAAATAATAATATGAAAGATCGTTAATGTTTCCGCTGTGCATGATAATTATTGTTCTCTTTGATTAAATTTGAACCAACGGGATAATTTAATTCTAAGAGAAATGATGAATTTCTGATAATTTTGATGAGATTATGATGTTGTTATTTTCTAACCAACGTTGTTAATAATAATGTTATAACTTTGATCCATGAGAAATTGTGCATTAATTTTACTTCTGCCCAACGGTGATGTAAAATGTTTGCATGAATGAATTATATGTTTTAATTTGACCAACGTTGAGTTAAAGCATGCGATTTTATGTATAAATGTTTCTCACTTACTCTGGTGTGGTTTTAGGAGGCAAATGTATTGTGAACATAGCAAACATCCCGATGCTCAACGGGAGCAACTATCGTGTGTGGCGGGAGAAATATGAACTGGAACTTGCGTTGGGAGAGGTCGATTTTGCCATCATCTCACCGTGTCCCATTGAACCAGAGGACCCGGTGAGAGACGAAAATGAATCTGACGCTGATTTCGCTGCTAGAAAGCGTGATCATGCTGAGATAAGAATGAGATATGATCTTGAACATAGGCAATAAACTCTCTCTAACCGCAAGTGCCTGTTGGTAGCCAAGGCCACCATAGAAGAACAGATAAGGGGCTCAATCCCTGAATGTGCTACTGCTACAGAATATCTTGATAAAATCAAGAGTCAGTTTACTGGGTCTACCAAGGCCATAGCAAGTTCACTGATAAAGAAGCTTGTGAATGAGAAATACACATGTGGTAGCATAAGAGAGCACATTTTGAAGATGAACATTACGGCATCTAAGCTAAAGAAAATGAATTTAAAGGAAGATGATTTCCTGATTCATTCATTTTTTGCTTCTTTGCCAAAAGAATATGACACTTTTATTATAAACTATAATATGCAGCCTGAAAGATGGGGCATAGAAAGACTTATTTCAATGTGTGCTCAAGAAGAGGAGAGGATTAAGTCCTCACAGGGTGAATTCGCTCACTTTGTGAAGGATAACAAAAGAAAAAACTTTAATGGCAAGAATTTTAAACCACAAGGGAAACCCAAGTGGGACAAGGCCTCTTCCTCAAATTCACAGGGAAAGAAACCCCAGGACTCTGAAAATCAGAAGAACAACTCCTATGGTGGAGCTGACAAAGATCAATGCAAGCACGGCTTCAAGAAGGGACACTACAAGAGGGACTATCCAGACTTCATGAAATCTCTACTAAATAGAGGTGATGAATTTATTATATTTATAGATGAATCCCTGTATTTATGTTATGCTAAATCCACTTGGTGGGTTGATTCAGGAGCAACTACTCATGTTGCAGATTCTTTACAGGGGTTAAGTGGGATGAGAACCTTGCAAAGAGGAGAAAGAACGATTAAAGTTGCAAATGGAGTGCAAGCCAATGTTGAAGCTATTGGAGATTTATCTTTAGAATTGAATAATGGCTTTGTATTTAGACTTAAAGAAGTACTTTATGTTCCCTCTTTGCGTAGAAATTTGATAAGTGTTTTGAAACTTGATGATGATGGAATTGATTGCCATTTTGGTAATGGCAAATGTAAGATACTTGTTGATAATGAATGTGTTGGTCTTGCCTTCCGACAAGACAAGCTTTATTTATTATCTTTTAATGAGAATGCGAATAATGTATGCGATGAGAATATGAATGATTTCCCATCTGCGAATGTAACTAAGAAGCGGAAGCGAATTGATGATGCCTCTTCAAAATTATGGCACTGTCGCTTAGGCCATATTTCGAGGGGGAAAATAGAACAGCTGATTAAAGAATCAATTCTTCCGCACTTAGAATTTTCAGATTTAGAACAATGCATTGATTGCATCAAAGGAAATTATGTCAAGAAAATTAAGAAAAATGCCAAACGAAGCGTAGGAACTTTAGAAATAATCCACACTGATATATGTGGTCCATTTCCTGTGAAAAGTGTGGATGGTTATGATTCGTTTATAACATTCACAGACGACTACTCTCGTTATGGCTATATTTATCCAATTAAAGAAAGATTGGAAGCATTGGATAAATTCAAAATATTTAAAGCTGAGGTTGAAAATCAGCACAATAAGAAAATAAAGATAGTACGATCAGACCGAGGTGGAGAGTACTATGAGCGACATACCCCATATGGCCAAATTCCTAGACCGTTTGCAAAGTTTCTACAGGAAAATGACATAGTCGCTCAGTACTCCACACCGGGAGAGCCTCAACAGAATAGAGTGGCTGAAAGACGTAACCGTACCTTAATGGATATGGTAAGAAGCATGATAAGTTACTCCACATTACCGATTAGTTTATGGATGGAGGCACTGAAAACCGCCATTCACATACTTAATCGAGTACCAAGCAAATCGATGCCCAAAACACCGTATGAATTATGGACAGGAAAGGAACCCTCACTTAACCATTTACGTGTGTGGGGCTGTCCGGCTGAGGCAAAAGTGTTTAACCCAAACATAGGAAAGTTAGACTCCAAGACAGTCAGCTGCCATTTTATTGGCTATCCAGAAAGATCGAAAGGATATCGCTTCTATTGTCCTGACAGACATACGAAGATTGTAGAAACAAGACACGTTGTGTTCTTGGAGGATAACATGATCAGGGGGAACATGGTAGCACGAGAAATAAGCCTACAGGAGAAGCGGGTACATGTACCCACTCCGATGGTTGAAGAACCATTCTTTACGCTACCTGTTGCTGTTGCGCCGACAGTGCAAGACACTATAGTGCCAACACCTGTTGCAAGTTCTCCCGTGGCGACAATGAATGAACATGAAGAACCTATCTTTGAGGAGCCTGTCCTTGAGGAACCTATAGAACCAAATGTCGCGCATGAGGAAGAACAACAACAGCCCAATATGGAACAAGTGCCAGAGGCACCTAGAAGGTCTCAAAGAATAAGAAGGTCAGCTATTTCTAATGACTATGAAGTTTATGAAACAGAAGAATTTCAGATGGGGGATGATCCCACCTCATTTGAAGAAGCCATGAGAAGCGACCACTCATCAAAGTGGCTTAAGGCCATGGAAGATGAAATGAAATCAATGAGTACCAACAAAGTTTGGGACTTGGAAATTATTCCTAAAGGAGCCAAAACAGTAGGTTATAAATGGATCTACAAAACAAAATATGACTCCCAAGGAAATGTAGAAATATTTAAAGCGTGACTTGTGGCGAAAGACTTTACGCAAAGAGAAGGGATTGATTACAATGAGATGTTTTCTCCAGTCTCATGTAAAGATTCCTTCAGAATTATAATGGCACTTGTAGCCCACTATGATTTGGAATTACATCAAATAGATGTAAGGACGGCGTTCCTTAACGAAGACTTGGAAGAAAATGTTTATATGGCACAACCGAAATGTTTTGTTATAAAAGGAAAAGAAAATATGGGATGCCGTCTAAAGAAATCAATCTACGGATTGAAGCAAGCCTCAAGACAGTGGTATTTGAAATTTGATAGAACAATAAAAGGTTTTGGGTTTAAGGAAAATGTTGAGGACAATTGCGTTTACGCAAAATTCAAGAATGGAAAGTACATATTCCTGATTTTGTATGTGGATGATATTATGCTTGCTAGTAGTGATGTCAATCCACTAATGGAAACGAAGAGATTCTTGTCCTCAAACTTCGATATGAAAGATCTCGGTGAGGCCTCGTTCGTTTTGGGAATAGAGATTCACCGAGACAGAAGAAAGGGGGTTCTAGGATTATCGCAAAAGGCATACATAGAAAAGGTTCTGAAAAAATTTAGTATGCATGCGTGTAGTCCTTCACCTGCTCCTATAGTCAAGGGCGATAGATTTGGGGAACATCAATGTCCCAAGAACGAATATGAGATTAATCGAATAAAAGCGGTACCGTATGCTTCAGCAGTTGGAAGTTTACAATATGCTCAAGTGTGTACACGCTCTGACTTAGCTTTTGTTACCGGGTTACTTGGCAGATATCAAAAGAATCTAGGAATAGAACATTGAAAATTGGTGAAGAAAGTCCTGCGTTATTTGCAGGGTACGAAAGGCCTCATGCTAACGTATAGAAGATCTGATTCCCTGCAGATAGAGGGGTATTCAGATTCCGATTATGCGGGAGAAGAAAGAAAATCCACGTCAGGATATATATTTACTCTCGCAGGAGGGGCTATATCGTGGAAAAGCTCCAAACAAACCGTAACTACATCCTCGACAATGTATGCCGAGTTTGTAGCATGCTATGAGGCAACAGGGCAGGTGGATTGGCTAAAGAAATTCATACCCAGATTGAAAGTGATTGATAATATCAATGAACCACTAAGGTTGTATTGTGATAATAACCCAGCGGTACAGTATGCTCACAACAATAGGTCAAGTGGTGCTGCCAAACACATTGACATAAAGTACTATGTTGTGAAAGATAAAGTTCGGGATCATATAATAAATCTTGAGCATATAAGTACAGAGAAAATGCTCGCGGATCCACTCACAAAGGGCTTACCACCCAACGTGTTCAAAGAACACGTAGCCGGCATGGGTTTAAGGAAAAGCCTATGATTCCCGAACATATGAAGGGCCCAGAAGAAAGTTTCATTCTAAAACGGAGAAATGTGTTGTGGCTGTTAGTCTAACGGCACTAATTGCTGTGACGATGAGACAGTTCAATGCACTAATCTGTAATGGAATAGGATAGAAACAAGAAAAATATGAATCGAAAGTTTTGAGTATGAAATTAAAGAACGAAGAATCGATGAGAGATCAAGGGGGAGAATGTTAGGATTGATCTCCCACCAGTTAGGCCCAACGGCCTAACTGTGCCCTGTTCTCGCGTCCTGATCGGGAGCGCCCAACCCTACATGGTTGGTGGGCCCCCGTCGCACAGCGCTATAAAGGAAATGTGAGGGTCGGGGCTCGCAGTACGAGGTTGACCGCGCCACCAGTCACCCCACCGACATCCTAAACCCTAACCCGATCAAGAGAGGGGCGCTGCCAGTGACGGGAAGCCTCACCGACGCCGGCAATGCCACCCCGACATCACTTCACCGCCTCCGTCTCCACCGACCGTCGCTGCCGGCGCGCAGATGGCACCGCCGGCGAACGAGACAACCAACCCCACTGCTACGACTCCGACTCTCGATGGTCTGCAGTTTCCTACTCCCCTCTCTCTGTTTCTCTCTCGCTTTTCCTCAGTAGTTCATGTACTAGGAATTGTTGTTTCTATATGCAATGAAATGAACATGTACCTACTGTATAGTACCCGATCTAGTGAACCTAAGAAGATAGGAGATCCAACAACCATGACCTCAAAAAAAAAGGAGGGAGGAGGAGGAAAGAGGGCCAATGCAGCACAAGCACTCGATCTCTTAATTAACGCTTCTGTTTTCACGTAGGATCTCTTCTATAATAATTATATATTCCAATCATTATGGTACTTCTACGCATACGTACTTTCTGCATATATGCAATCTGATTATCTGAATGAAACCAATGTCAAAGCCGCCGGTAAAGTAGAGAGAGCCTATTTGGGCGTATGTGACGACCGCCGCCACCACCCCCCCAAAAAAAAAAATCTTTATCTTACTTTTATTGTTGTCAACATTGGTCCCCCACATAATCCTACGTCAAATTCCTCTCAAACTTGTCTAGATCTGGTGGTGGCTTGCCAATCATGCAACCCTGTTAGAGCGTACGCCTACAGCGAGCCCCCTCGGTCGATCCGGCACTTCGCCGCCATTGTCAGGGTGACGACCTTCCTCTTCAAAGCCAAACTGGGGATGGAGATCCACGATAGGCTAGCTGCCCTTCACCCTCTGGTCAAATAATTGTAATAATCCCGTTTGTTTTTCAACACACTAGAGATCGGATTGGGATCGGATCGGATCGGATCCGAGTCGGACGACCCTACATACCCCACGAAGCAGCTAGCAGCCATACGCATGCAAATGCACCCTCGTCAGCAGGCAGCCAATGCCATGCCATGATGCAAGCACGAGCGAGTAAAGCCGCTGCTGCTGCCGCCGCCGCCGCCACCAAACGTGCAGGCAGCAGCAGCAGGGCCGTAACGTTCCAGCTGCGCGCGGCATGCAGCTTCGGCCTTCGGCGTCGTTCGGCCGGGGCAGTATTTTACCCGCCTCTGACCTTTTCGTGACGGCAAAGCGTATATTCATATTCATTCAACGCGCGTACTTTTCTTGACGGCCGGTTTGGTGGTGTGTGATTGCTGATTAGCCACTAGCCCACTATATATATATATATATATATATATATATATATATATATATATATATATATATATATATATATATATATATATATATATATATATATATATAACTTGTCGCCTCAAACGCCCTCCAGTCTTCCAGGCTTCCAGCCAGCAGCACGCAGAGTTCTTCTTCAATTCGTTCGTCGACCCATCGCCATTCCGAAGCTCGCTCGCGAGAAAACTTCTCATCATCTCGATCGGCCAATGATGCAACACAACACCACCATGTCGGCGGCGGCGGCGAAGGCCAAGAGAGGGGTCATCAGCAGCCTGCAGGGCCCGAGGCCGCTGCCGCTGAGCCTGCCGGGCACCACCGCGTCGTCGTCGCCGCCCCCGCCGGCCAAGAGACCCCGCGTCGCCAACAACGGCGGCAGCGACGACGACGATGTCAGGGCACCGCCGGCGGCGCCGGGGCCAGTGATCGTGTACGAGCACACGCCCAAGGTCATCCACGCGCGCCCCGACGAGTTCAAGGCCCTCGTGCAGAGGCTCACCGGCCGGCAACCAGCCGTGGGAGGCGGCGGCGATCAGGGTCAGGAGGCCGTGCTTCGGCCCACACAGACGGCGGTGCTGCCGTCGTCGCAGCACCGGGACCCCCTGGTGCTCACGCTCGGGCAGCAGCAGGTCCCGCCGCCGCCGCCGCTGCCGCTTGATGATCATCATCACACGCCGCCGGGCGGTGCTGCTGGTTTCCTTCTCTCCCCGAGCAGCTTCCTCTTCTCGCCCGCCACCATGCAGGCCATACACGAGCTCATCAGCTGACCGCTTTGCCCTTCAGCTCTACTACTCTCTAGTCGAATCCAGCTGCAGGCCTAGCTTGCCAACGAAGACAGAGAGAGGAGTAACTAGCTTGTTCTTTCGTTCTTTTATGAGCAAATACTACTAGTAAACACAGAGTAGTTGCATTGGTTGAAATCATATCATCACCCGATCGATTACCTGTCCAGTCTTCTTTTTTATTTTTTTATTATATCCACCACTGCAACTGTAAGTGATGATCAATACATTTGTACTACATGTCTTGATCGTTTATTCATTACATTTATGTTGGTATATATAGCCATCAAAGTACAGTACAATAATTTCGTAATGCTTTTCCTATTAGTACGTCCCTGCATATGCCTGATAGCAATTATACTCGCAATGTGTCCTGTCTCAAACGATTAGAATTACTGCCACAAAATTACTCTTGCAGAATATAGTCACCCCCTACTAGAATACTACTGTTCCTCCGTTCTAAATTATAAGTTGTTTTGACTTTTTTGGTTCATTCATTTTGCTATGCATCTAGACATATTATTATTATATCTAGATGCATAGTAAAATAGATGTGTCAAAAAAGTCAAAACGACTTATAATTTAGAACAGATGGAGCAGGTACTAGGACTTGAGTGGACATGTTCTCGCTCCGGTACTGTTCTGACCAATTAACCAATATATATATATATATATATATATATATATATATATATATATATATATATATATATATATATATATATATATATATATATATGGTCGCCGTAAAAGCTCTGAATGGTGAATGTGTGGCAGCGCAAATGAAAAAAATGAGACTTGAATTCATCTTCAGTGCATGATTAGTACTACGTAGCTAGGACCATGGTCCATGGGACAGGGACACAATCGACCTTTCACCTAAGGACCATAAGAGTCGTCGGACATGAGAACCAATTATTGCAATATCTGGTTATTATTAGGTGTTATATGGACTTATGGTTGAGGCTGTTGACCTAGCGCTTGACTCATTTCATCAGATCATCCATAATTTTGGCTCGGTTAGCATCAATCTAACTAAATTTGTTTTCTTAACGAGCTAGCTCATGAGCAGCTCTATATATGACCATACCAAACTCCATTTTTGTTAGTATTATCGTATCCTCAACCATACTTTTCAGCAGTATTTCCTTCTCACAACAAAAAAAAACATAAGGAGCAACATAAGCCAAACTTCAGCAAAATGTACTACTACTTTAAGTCTTAACACATATATTTTTCTTATTTGTTGACTCATGTTGATGATTTGTACTTATTATTTCACATATTATTATCATGATTAAATTATGACATTTTGCTTAACATCACATCTGTTTTAACAATAATAAGTTAGACTTTGTATTTAGATCATTAGCCATAACAAACTGAGCCGACTTGGCTTGTTATCAAAACGAGCATTATCGAGCCAAGGTCACCGGCACTAATACGGGTCAAAACTCAGTTTAAATTAACGCTCTATATTGGTCTTATTAATAGATACTTTTTTAAAGTGATAGACGATATCCTTATTGACAGGGAGATGCCTGTAATAATCTTAACACTCTCAATATATCATGCCACCTCCCATATGTAGGCAGTAGGAACACATATGTATTCTCAGAAGAAAAAACCAAAAATATTTCTCTGACTATTCCCAACATATCCCATTCGGGATTTGTTTCAAAGTTCTCAAATAGTTCTTCACATCATGATACCATTAGCCAGTTATACAGCATCCTAATCTGAACTCTCATATCTCTACTGCACAAGAAGTGCTTGCATATACCCTATAATCTGCTACCTTCGCTACTAGAGTCAGCAAATGCACACGATGTTTATTTCTTTCTTTATTTAACGCAGTGACGTTTCAAGCAAACTGCTAGTGAAGTAGATTTTATGTTTCTAAATCCTAATTGTTAGATGGCCTTCACCTTGCACATTTTTTTTTGCGAGACCCAATTACAAACGCAGATGCTAGCCTCCTATGTACAAAATTAGATGGGTATCTCATAAGTTAAAATTTTAAAATAGAGGTAGCTCTCCAAAGGATGGAAAATTAGCCTTAGTTAAGTGGATTTGTAGGAAAAATAATATTCTTCAGCGTGGCCTGATAAGATTGACAATCTCAAAGACTATACATCACCGCTGCGTCCAGAAGAAGGTTCATCTTGACTGCATTAATATTTTCATGAAGACATTAGAGTAGGTTAACTACCTTATATAAAACATTTTGAAACATTGAGCTGCCTTACTTTACTCCACTAATAGCCAACATATGTTACTTGCAAGTAAACCTGTCACTCTCAGTCAGTCAGTCTCAGCTACCGAAAGTGGCGCACTTTTTTAATCATATATGTGAAAGAAACCCTATAATGACAGTAGACAGTTTAACTACACTTGCTAAACCCATGCTCTTGGCCCTGACTGCAACTATAAGCCTAGCTAATCTGCAAACTTTTCTTTGCATACGTAGTCAACAGGCGTTGGCACAATCAGTGCAGGTTTAATCTGCTGACATCTTCCAAGCAAATCGTGTTCAAGTATGTAGCCTGAAAACCCGTCCATTCTCAGGATTATTGGCCTAGACCTTGTCAACTGATTTAGTGCAGCTTGACAAGAATCTTTCAATTATTGCAGTGCTTATCAGATCAGATGTCACCACATTTATTATCTAGAAGAGCTTTACATGATCGATCATTCAATCAGGTCAACAGTTCTTAATCCTGACTTATGAATCTGAACTCGGTCTGTACGAAGAAACCCAATAAATGTAATAATGATGTAATTAGCAGCATTCAGGTTGAAGGGACATTAGTATGCAGAGAACGGAAGATGATTTGATGACTGAAGAAGTTGCATAGATCATCTGCTGAATTGAATTGAAACAGCAAGATACCCTAGAACAATTCCCATCGGCACATATATATACGGGCGCTTTTATAATGGTACACGTCACATTTTGATATGATGATACGGAGAGAGAGAGCGCAAAAGAAGAAGTGAGAGAAAGACGGCATTGTTTACCAAACAAAATACTTCGGGTTGGTTTATTTGTTTTTAACTTTTTAATCGAAATTCTCAGAGAGAATCTTGACCTCATCAGCGCTCATTAAAAAAATCAATGACACAAATGGCGGTGGCACAAAGATGGTATTACGACTAGTTCAATGATGACATGATATCAACCATAAGTGTGACAACAACGTAGTCAAATGATAGTAAAAACGAAGTCATTGTACTAATTTGGACTCATGGCCACTAGCTAGCTAGATTTAGTAAGTACTTAATAACCTTTACCACTAGATATGACGCAAGAGAGAAATCCTAGATATATATGAACACAATAATAAAAATATGGGCTTAAGAGTTGAGAGGCTCATGTACATGCACAACATTTTCTTATAGAGAACTAAGTTGTGCTTTTGAATTGGGGTTGGACGCTTGGAGGAATTGGATATACAAGTTTGTTGATTAATTAGTTCGGTATTTTATAATGTATGAAATGTGAATAATACTACTAAATATGTCCCAAATTATAAGATGTTTTGGCTTTTCTAGACATATTGATTTTACTATGTATTTAGATATAGTATATATCTATGTGTATAGCAGATGTAACATATCTAGAAAAACCAAAACGTCTTATAATTTGGAACAGAGAGAGTAGTTAACCGAACAAACCAATTCTAGAAACTGAAATAGTTAATATATGAGTACGGACACTTTTTTTATAGGAATTTTCATTCCATTACTTAACCATGTCGGCTAAATCGCCAGACACAAAAACCATGATACAATTTGGCACACCGGCCAACACTGAGGGCACTAGATCATGACTCCGACTCCCTATAGAAGCAAGCTCATGTGCTACCCTATTACAATCACGTGGAACATATTTGACAATGAAAGATGCAAAATTTTCTACCACCCAATCTTTAAGCTCATAGACTAAGCCACCCACTGCTGCAAGTCTGAAGTCATCACCTTGTATTGCCCACACCACCTGGTGTGCATCAGTCTCAGTGGAACATGGCTACATGGTGTTCTTGTTGGCGGTTGTCATACGAATCCAGCAAAGCGGGCCGGCCCATCTTGGTTAGTTAGGCCCTTAGTGGAAATAAACCAGAGAAACCAACAAGCCCTTGCAAATCCTAGTTGCCGTCCGATTACGGCGTCACGTATCATTATTTTTGAAAAGAAAATACATCATATAAAGTAGGGTTGTATATATAGCTATATGCAAAACAAGTACTCTCCCTATTCTAAATTTTAAACTATAGTTCACTTTAAGTCTTTAACTTTATTGTAAGTTATAAACATCGATTAAGGCTTTGGAAAAATATTAATATGTACAAGGTCAATAAAATGCACTATTAATAGTTTTGTTCATGATGAAAAATTTAATGGCACTAATTTGATGCTATAGATATGGGTGCATTTTCTGTAAAATTTGTTAAAAAATAGAAGTTCGATTTAGGACAACTATATTGTAGATAGAGTTTACACATAACGTTTAAGATTTATGGTCCTTTGCAATTAAGTTGGATCCAAACCTTATCTAAGCATTAATATAAAATAACAAACATGTCATTATGTTGCAACAAAGCGTATAGTTTATTGCGCGGTCGTCACTCCGACCACTCGCGGCTCGGAGATTTATATAATGATCATGTCATTTTTATTAATATGTTTTAGTTTAGTATTGGACTATGTTCGAAACATGGTCTCACGTTAGATTTGGATTGTGCTAGCTTTAGATTAAAAACACAGTTTTACGTTGAGTTTGGATTGAGAATATGTGGACGTTGGAAACGTAGATTTGAATTGTGCTCGCTAGGTGTTTAGATTAGAATTTAGAAACATGGTTTCATGTTAAATTTGGATCAAGAATGCGTGGACGATAAGAGTGAGGCGTCAAAGCAAGCCATAGAAGAGCAGAGTTTGTCAGAAGAGGTACAGAGAGGTTGACAGGTATTTCCACCCAAGAATTTGTTGACAGATAAAAGAAAAAAAAGTCTACTTGACCCCAACTATAGGGGTGATCTACTTTACCCCTCAACTATGAAATGGTCTAATTTATCCCTTGAACTTTGCAAAACCGGCCAAATTACCCCTCGAGCGGTTTTGCAAAGTTCAAGGGGTAAATTAGACCGTTTCATAATTAAGGGGTAAACTAGACCACCCTAATAGTTGGGGGTCAAGTAGACTTTTTCCACTGATAAAATGGCTCTGTTCTTGCCCATAAAGTTCACGTCAGCTGCAAGCACACAGGTAAATAATGTACACTCACTCTCCTAGCTGATCACTACAACACGTACGGCAGCAACGCTTTGATCCTGGACGGGAACTCCTGGAACTTGGACCGGTACCACCTCCTGGTGGCGCAGCTCCGGCCGGCGAGGTAGGCCGCCGTCCCCGTGGCGACGGCGAGCGCGTACAGCGTCTGCGCGATCATGGCGAACCCAAAGAAGGCGAGGATCTCGAAGAGGTAGTGCGGGCAGGTGACGAGCCCGAACAGACCGCCCCTGGGGATCTTGTACCCCTTGTCGTCGCCGCCGTCTCCGGCTCTCAGGTTCGAGAGGAGGTAGTGGTGGTAGAAGTTGCCGGCGAGGCCGACGGCGAAGACGAGCACGCCGGGGTAGAGCAGGTCCACGGCGGGGTCCGGCAGGTCGTGGCTGAGGTGCTGCGCGTAGATCATGGTGGCCGTGCTCAGCAGGTAGCTGCAGGCGATGGTGGCCGCCGTGTCCAGCGGCATGCTCCCGCTGTACCGGTGCACGAACAGCACCTCGAGAACCCGCTTGAGGAAGTGGGCGGCGAGCGCGGCGCTGAGGAGCTCGGCGCGCGCGCCTTCGACGGCGCCCGGCACTGCGAAGGACGCGGCGGCGGCGAGGAGCGCTGGGGCGTAGGCCAGCAGCATCCCGTCGCGGCTTCTCAAGAGCGCGCCCGTGCCGCCGCCGGCGCCGCGCCGCTGCTTGGTGTTCCCGCCGGCACCCGCCGCCGCCACGACGTGCCAGAACTTGGAGTAGGCCATGTGGTCGCCGCGGAGCTCGGCGAGGCCCGCGTTCGCCATGGACACCAGCGACACCGCCGACATCGCCGCCACGTACGCCGACGCCGGCGGCGGGTACAGGAACGGGAACCACGACGTCGTCGACGGCCACATCCTCCCTCCTCCCCGGTGTCTGTGGCGCCGGCCGGCCGATCACCCACCTTGCTCTCGAGTCTCGATCGATCGGTGCGCCTCGCTCGGCTGCGCGCGCGAGAAGAGCGGTGGTGTGGTGGTCTGCTGCGCCGCGAAGTGCGCGATGTGTGTGGTGGACGTACAGCGGCCGTACGTGTCGGTGCAGCAGCCGGGCGTTGGTACCTGGTAGGAGACGAGCGACTGAGCGAGGCCACGGACATCCGCAAGGTGGGCGAGACGAAGCCACGTCGCAGCCTCCGGAGCGTTGGCTCGTTTCGCGAAAAGATTCCCGAACAGGACGGACAAATGGAAGACAACAATGGCATTAATTACCGATCGAGGGCCTTGTTACGTGAAGAAATTGGATGAGTAGTGTAACATCAGTATCATCACAGTACTGAATGGAGATAACCTCGGAGGGAGTCATTAGGCAAAGATGGAATCACTAATTAAATTAAACAAAACTAACTCTGACCCGGGATGACGCTGTACTGAAGGCGACACACGAAGAGCATGCACCCTATTCGCTTGTCCTTATCAGCTAGCTATTCAGCGGCGTTTTTCTCTCACAACAAATTAGCATCAGCCAGAATCAGCCAACCAGAAACCATCCAGCGAACATGCCGATACAATTACAAACACACCACAGCTTGAGAAGGCTACACCGGTCAGTGATCCGTGATCACGGTTTACTTCAGCGATTTCAGCTCTTTTGAAATTCATTCATGTCTCCAAATGCTTCCAATGCAATGCGACTATTGTGCATCATCAGTGTCTCTTTTGTTTGCAGACGGTCTTACTTTTTTTTTGTCCTGAAAGGTACATTCGATCAAAAGTGTAACAGAACATTTTGACACCCAAAAATTTACAAAGAGATCGTGCTGCCTGCAAGAGAGAGTGAAAAACACATTGCTGAGCTAGTCTAGGAAGAGGAAAGGCAAGGGCATATTCGTCATTTCGCATGGCTATCTATTAAAATCAACTATAATGATGAATTTGGTGTCCTGTGGCATAGTTCAGATTTAGGATGTTTTTTAGCAAAGACAAATTTTTTTCAAGTGGTATGTGGCAAAAGCCACATATTAAAGTTGTTTCTGTCAAATTTTGCCTAGGGTATAAGGTATTGAATCTTGTTGTAGAAATCGAAGGAAGATGTCGAAAAAGTAATTGCTTCCACGCAATGACGCTAGCGGTAAACAACACCACCATACTCTTGCAAAAAGGCAGCAAGAACTAAAACTTTTACAACTTCAGGTGTGTTTACATGACTACGTTGGGAACGGCCTGGCTGACCGAGTGGTCAGTGTGGCTCAATACCTCCCCTTGGGGTGGTCAGAGTTCGAGTATCAAGGGACTCACTTTTTATTTGTGGCTTCGGCCGCAACGACCAGGGGGAAAAAAACTCCCTTGTCTGTCCCACATCCAAAGCACAGGTCTGTGGCCAGCTTATCTCACAGAGCTACGGTGCCCCTGTGTAGAAGTGGGATAAAGGTTTGGGGGTTTCTCGATCTGCATGAAAAGATCTTCTTCTTCAGCCAGAATACCCGAGGGCTGTCTAACCACTGTGGATCAAGTTTTTTTTACATGAGTAGGCTATCGATGTCACGGAAGAAAGTGCCATCGAGGTAGAGAAGAGCCCAAAGGGCTTTATTCTGAATGAAAACCGTCATATTCTCAAAAAAACAAAACAAAACATAACAAAACTGTCATTTGCACCTCGTACCTACATGTGAACGCACAGCGCCCCCTGGCTTATAAAACACTAAACTTTTAGTTTTCACAACTTAACTAAAACACCTTCAATTTTTCTTAGGTAAATCTTTATTTTTTTCTAATTGCCTTTGAACTAATCATATAGGATATATATTTCTTGAATGATTTCATGGTGGCCGCATGGTTTATTTGGGTTGCTTAGAATGCTATGCTCTAGGAATCGTTTATTCGAACTTTTCTGAAGTTTCTGAAAATAGAAAAGCTAATTTGTATTTAATCCGAGCAAAACCTTATTTTCGGCCCGTCATCCTCCGTTTCCTCACTTCCTGGGCTCAGCAGGTTTCCCCTCAGCAGTCAGCACCCCTCCTCTCCTAAATATGGGCCGGTCCAGTAGTCAGTCCAGCGGCCAGCCCAGCGATCTGCCCACCACGTACAACGTACTCCTTCGTCCAAGTTCCCCTAAAATAAAAGAAAAAAACCCTCCTTTCCTTTGTCTCGCTGATGAGATGGCCCCATGGGTCAGCGCGTGCTTCCGTGTCAGACTGGAGACTACAAAGCCGGGCCCGTTGCTAGCGCCGCCGCCGTCACCGTTTCCCCCGCGGCCATGAGAGCTGTGGAATGGATTCGACCGGCTGCTCTGAATCCGGTGAACGCCTTTGGATCTCTCCAGGAGTACAAGCTGGCCGAGTATGGAAGTCGCCGACGAGCCAAACGAGGAGCTGGGAAAAACGAGAGAGACAGGCTCATTATTTATTTATTTTGATTTGAGTTTGATATAACTACTACATCTACGGAGTACTTACCTAGCTGCACATGCAGAGCGGCGTGTCTTCCCCCATTATCACGGAACAATGCAATCACTGAAACAAAATTAGCAGTGCTGATTTGGAATGACGATGCTATATATGCTAACTCTATAGAAGAGCAATCCAGAGCGAAAACGCTTCACTGCTGAAGAAGGCTGTAGATTGCTCAGATTTAGTTTACCTTATTGCACTTTCAATTGAAAAAGGAACCACGTGACCGAGAGCCCAACGCTAGGAGCTACCCTTGGCCCTGCCGCTGCCACCGTCGCCACCATCGTCGGCGCCCACACCTCAGTCCACCTCCTCTTCCCTCGCTGCTCCCGGCTCCCCTCATCATCTCTGCGCGGGAGCGCGCTGTAGGGACGAGATGGCGGATTAGAGAATGATCGAATAGTCTTTTCTAAAAATTAACTGTACCGGCCAACCAAAACAAATACGGAAAAAAAGTTCTTTGGCATGCGTAAACATTTCCTTTGCTTATACCGTGAATTCACCCGGCTAACACGCATCGTCAAGCTTTCCGTTCCCAGCGGCGTGGGTTGTGATGAGTGCATCTTATTTGACATGTCACTTGAGATTATCTGAAAACGCACGAGGTACCGTATTGGTGTCAATACCACTTTCTTAAAAAGCCTTTGCCTTGCAGCAAGCGTGCGTAGTTAAAGTGCTACTAGCGTAGGAAAAGAGAAGCAAGGACTGCGCGGATCATGTATGCATGCTGCGTGCACGGACCACCCTACCGGCGTCAGTGTTTGTACGTATGCTAGTACCAGGCACGCACCACCAACGCAAGGACAAACCGGAGAAGGAGTGAGTGGTGAGGACGAGGGGATGGATCACGTGCCTGCCGTGCGTCTCGATCGGCTGCCAAAGCGGTGGTGGCCAGAGAGGCCCAAACCTGGTGGAGGCCGCACCAACTCAAAAAGGTGGAGTGGAGGAGGCACACCTGGGACCAAACCAAACCAACTCAAGTCATCGAGTCCACAGCTCGCGCGCGCAGCCAAACCAATCCCTCTCCCTCCGGCGGCCTCCAGAGCCCAAAACCACCTCGGTCTCTCTCGCCCCCTGTTTGCCAGCCCATCCCCATGGCGACCCACGCCGGCGAGAACGGCAGCGGCGGGCACGAGGAGTGGCGGTTCGCGCGGGCGGGCAAGGAGGCCGTGGCCGGGGACAAGATGAGCATCCGGGCGGCGCGGTTCAAGATCAGCGCGAACGTGGACGCGCGCGACCCGCGGCCCGTGCTGCCGCTGGCGCACGGGGACCCCTCGGTGTTCCCGGCCTTCCGCACCGCCGCCGAGGCCGAGGACGCCGTGGCCGCCGCGCTCCGGACGGGCAAGTTCAACTGCTACCCCGCCGGCGTCGGCCTCCCCGACGCCCGCCGGTACGTACGGTTACGGTGACTCAATTTCAATTCCTCTTGTCTTGTCTTGTCTTGGGCAAACTCATTTTCTAAGCTCGAGTTCAGAACAATCTTTGTCTTTACCTTACCGGCCTCATTTTCTAAGCTCGAGTCCCGATAGCCATGTGACCGGCATAAGCATTCTTTTGTTCATAGATACTTTCAGAAATTTTTAGAGTTAGTATCCTGTTAAGAGTAGTTAATTAGTAGGTGATTCAAATTGCACAGCATCAATCACGACGCACTCAATAGCAAGGAGAATGGGGAAAACAAAAGATTTCTGCTCGGGTATGACACGTGCCGGCGCCGGTGCTCCACGAGGCCGCCTCGCCCGGCCTTGCGCTCGCCTCCGCCCCACCGCGTGATCTGCCTAGGCGGAGTAGGCATGGCCAAGCAATTTACTTTACCCAGTCACGCGCCATGCATGCGTCCGACGTGGCACGCCACCTGCTTTGTGGCGTTTTGTTTTTGGCAAAACCATCTCTCAACCAAGGAAAAAGAGGCTTTCTGAAGTGGTTCTCATGATAGAGACGTGTCTTACTTCCTTCATTCTTAGACTGTCCGCAGTGGCATACTCTAAACGATACTCTAAAGTTTTAGAGTATGAATATAGAATAAAAACTGCTGCACTGGGTACTCTAAAATGATACTCTATCCTTTCTCTTACTCTATATTTAGAGTAGTACAGTGTTTACTCTATAGTGGGCAGTGACGGACCCCACTAGCTAAACAAAGGAAAAAAATGCTAACTCACAAACCAAAAATCCAAATTAAATTTCGATTGCACCATTAAATTCGTCTCAATAAATCCTTCAAAACTAGATCACACATGGATATATTTATATAAAGTGACAAGTGGGTCCTATAGTGGATAGAGGATGATATAGAGGATGGATGGGTGCGGGAGAATTGAGTATAGAGGAGAGAATCTTGCTGACTAGGACGTATAGATGATGAATACAGAGGTCCATGAGTGCGGATAGTAATACCATACCACCATGGAGTATTTCCTAAGAAGAAAACGCTACCGGAAATGAAGGAAACTACCTACCTTGCTGGAATGAACTTGCTTGTTTTGATGAAGCACTTACAGGAGTCATGCATGGCAGGCCAAACACCGCCAAATATACATAAACATGCAAAACCATCTCTCAACCAAGGAAAAGCCATGGCAGAAACACTGTTTGTTGGCTGAAAAAGTACGGCTTATAAGCCAAGCGAACAGGAACTTCTCTAAAAATATTGCAGTATATTATCTTTCTTAATGACCTTCTATTAATAATTCCACTTTTTCGTATATTCTTGCATGCTTATTATTGACCGGCTGGTGTAACCTGTTTACATTTAAAATTTTAAATACGTCCTTATATGAATACTGAATTCTTTTTTGCTGCTTTAAATAATATAATAGTGCTCTGGCGGAGCACCTGTCAAGTGATCTTCCATACAAGCTCTCAACTGATGACATCTTCCTCACTGCTGGAGGCACTCAAGCCATTGAGGTTGTCGTCTCAGTCCTTGCCCAACCAGGCACCAACATATTGCTCCCAAGACCAGGCTATCCAAACTATGAGGCGCGTGCAGGACTGCACAACTTAGAAGTTCGTCGTTTCGATCTGATTCCTGAAAGAGGGTGGGAAATTGATATTGACTCTCTGGAGTCGATTGCTGACAAGAACACCACCGCAGTGGTCATCATAAACCCCAACAATCCTTGCGGGAGTGTCTATACCCATGAACATTTAGCCAAGGCATGACTGCTGCTTATTTCACTGATCATTCAAATGAAATTGAACTAGTTTTTTAACTAATCTTTGTGGAGACCAATGCAAATTGTGTTCTAAGCATGTCTTGATGTCATTTAGGTCGCGGAGGTAGCAAGGAAGCTTGGAATACTAGTCATCGCTGATGAAGTGTATGGAAATCTTGTGTTTGGGGGCACCCCTTTCGTCCCAATGGGTGTCTTTGGCCACACTGCCCCTGTGTTGAGCATAGGATCACTATCAAAGAGATGGATAGTGCCTGGGTGGCGACTTGGTTGGGTAGCTGTATGTGATCCCAACAAGATTCTGCAAAAAACAAAGGTAAATCATTAGCCCATATCTTACGTCCTTATTTTAGGTAGTGTTGCTATGCTGTTTCACCAACTACCGATTTTTGCAGATCATTGCATCGATCACAAACTTCCTTAACGTTTCAACTGATCCAGCAACTTTCATTCAGGTTAGTGGCTTGTACATTTTCCCCTACACTGTGGTATCCATTCATTTCAATTTTTTTCTCGACGTAGGAGAGCTGCATATCTTTTATATAATGAATACAGACCTCCATTTCAAATAATTGAAAATGATTATACACAAACATGCGAGAGATTCTTTTAATAATAATACCTTGTGAAATAATTATCTCATCAATTCAAATGTGTTGAAAATAATGGTGATTTTGAGTTGCGCTATTTCATTTTGCCCTGCGATCTGTGGCAGGAAAAATGCAATGCTATTTTAGATAACTTACCAAGGTTTGTCATTACGAGATCAGAAAAATGGGAAATTGTCTCTATCTGTATACATGCTTTCAGGATCCCAGTTCCTAACTAGTATTCATTTTTATTTTCGCAAGCATGTGTCTTACCTGTTATATCTCAGATAACTAAGAGTTATTGTAAAAAAATTGATTAGGGAGCACTTCCCCATATTCTTGAGAACACAAAGGAAGATTTTTTCAAGAGGATCATTGGTCTGCTAGCGGAAACATCAGAGATATGTTACAGAGAAATAAAGGACATCAAGTGCATCACTTGCCCTCACAAGCCAGAAGGTTCCATGTTTGTCATGGTAAGCAATTTACTAAATTATATGTTGTTAAAGTGGTTGAACAGAAAAAAATAGTAATACAAAAGAAACAGTGAAGGATTGTGTTAGAGCAACCAGCACCTAAAGTGCTAATATACCTAAAGTTTCAATTTACTCCACTAGCTCTTGTCTATTTAGAATTTATTTATTTTTTCATCAAAATTAGTCATGTTATTATATAAACATTATATCTCTATATATGTATCTGTTACACACAACCACAGCGAATGAAACATATAGATAATCTTAGAACTTGTTTGTCAATTTTCTAACTTGGAGAAGTCACAAACAGGTGAAATTAAATTTGTATCTTTTGGAAGGGATCTATGATGATATTGATTTTTGCTGCAAGCTGGCAAAAGAAGAGTCCGTGATTTTGTGTCCAGGTGAGATGAATTTGATTTTTTCTGGAAAAAAATATATCTGACAAAATCTCATTTTTGGCTCTAGCAATTGTATGTTTCAGGTTACAAGTATTCCAGGCTTAACTGTACGTTTGTGCTCAGAAAATGCTTTAAGAAATTAGCAATGCATTAATGCTGGAATACAATCATGAATCATCTTTTTTTCATATATTGAACAAAATGTAACATCGGTGATTCACTAATATATAAATGTTGGGATGATTCTCCTTTATCTTCTTATAGATGTTAGTGAAGAATAGACAGAGAGATATACTCCTTGGTAACTTGTGAGATTTTGGGAGTAGCTTTGACTAGACTTAAGTGTCTATTTGTTTAGGCTAGACAGGTAGATATTTGTTACGTTCGCAAAAAAAAAGGAAAAATCTTCTCTATATAATGAGAGGAGATGTATCAATCTAATCAAGCAACAGATTAGAATGAAAAACCTTCTCTCTTGCCGGCCGTGGGCGAAGCCCCGCGGCTGGCGTTCCCAGCGCCCTCACAGCCCTAGCTGCCAGTCCTCGGCCTCTCAAGCTGTGAACAGTACCCGTGGGTACTGTAGCACGGCAGTCGCTGTTGCTCCTTCCCCTCTCCTCTCGACCCCAACAGCCCACATAACAGATTCACTAATATATAAATGTTGGGATGATTCTCCTTTATCTTCTTATAGGTGTTAGTGAAGAGTAGACAGAGAGATATACTCCTTGGTAACTTGTGAGATTTTGGGAGTAGCTTTGACTAGACTTAAGTGTCTATTTGTTTAGGCTAGACAGGTAGATATTTGTTACGTTCGCAAAAAAAAGGAAAAATCTTCTCTATATAATAAGAGGAGATGTATCAATCTAATCAAGCAACAGATTAGAAGAAAAAACCTTCTCTCTTGTCGGCCGTGGGCGAAGCCCCGCGGTTGGCGTTCCCAGTGCCCCTCAGCCCTAGCCGCCGGTCCTCTGCCTCTCAAGCCATGAACAGTACCCGCGGTACTGTAGCGCGGCAGCCGCCGTTGCTCTCTCCCCTCTCCTCTCGATCCCAACAGCCCACATAACAGATTCAACAACAACATAGCCTTTTGTCCCAAGCAAATATAAATGTTGGGATGATTCTCCTTTATCTTCTTATAGGTGTCAGTGAAGAGTAGACAGAGAGATATACTCCTTGGTAACTTGTGAGATTTGGGAGTAGCTTTGACTAGACTTAAGTGTCTAATTGTTTAGGCTAGAGAGGTAGATATTTGTTACATTTGCAAAAAAAAGTAGGTATTTGTTACTCTAAGGTACTGGTTAATATAAGTGTCTCATCTTAAATTAATACCAACATCTACTTAATCTTACATACACGTGTTTCTCCAATGCAGGGAGTGTTTTGGGAATGGAAAACTGGATCCGTATCACTTTCGCCATTGATTCATCTTCTCTTCTTGATGGCCTTGAGAGGATCAAATCTTTCTGCCAAAGGCATAAGAAGAAGAATTTGCTTAATGGCCATTAACTGTATCTGAGTTCAAAGTTGTTACCCAGTTCCATCATTTTCCATTGTATCATCAACAAATGTGGAACTTTGAAATCCCTCAGAATTAATAAAGTTAATGTTTGCATATCAGCATATGCAAGTCAGTGTACATTTTTAGTCACCTTAATCCTCTGTGTTGAGATCGTTTGATTTTACGTTTGTTTCAGTTTGCAATTGCAATGTTCTTTTCTTCTAATTTGACATCATTTATATGTGTGGCAATGGTGAAATACCTATTCCCATGTATTATGTACAATGTCAGTTGTGAAGCTTTTTGTGTTGACAGAAAATTTACAACTCCAATATTTGATGACATAATTAAGGATGAGTTCTGATTTGGCAAATTTACATTGCTTAGAGTTAGAGAGATTAAATGTATTGATAAATGGACTCATAAGTCATTATTAGAAAATACAAAAATTATCCTACCCAATTATGCTTTACCATCACCGCCAAAGTCATCAAAATTCGCTATGGCCTTGTTCACTTCCCCATCCCAACCCAAAATATTTCTCTTTCACCCATCACATCAAATCTTTCGACACATGCATAGAGCATTAAATGTAGGTAAAAAAGATAACTAATTGCATAGTTTGTCTGTAAATGTCGGGACAAATCTTTTGAGCCTAGTTAGTCCACGATTAGATAAATTTTGCCAAATAACAACGAAAGATGCTACAGTAACTTTTCACCTACTTTTCGCGAAGTGAACGCACCCTATGTGAAATCTCCACAAAACAGTGACGAGAGAAAAGTAATGGGTATTTCATGAAAGGTTGTCATGTTTTAGTCCTTCAGACAGGTGACGACAACAGTGTCTTACGGAAGCGAAATTTCGTCACGTCGTCTGTCATCCTGAGTGAGACGGACGACTGCAGTGGCTGGCTTTGCTTGGTCGCGCCCGCCGACGGGCGTTGTTGTTGGTGGTGGTACGGGAACGAACCAAACGACGGCGACGTCGGGGCGGCATGGCATGTCGACAAGGTGTCGACACTACTGCCCCCGACGAGACGACCGGCGTTGTTGACCCCTCCCCTGCACGCGTCGGATCGGAGACGCCGAGACGACAATTAAATCCATGAAAGGTTGTCAGGTCTGAAGAGGAAGATGAGCAGTTGAGTAGCGAACCGGTACTTGGGCCTTTCCTTATGGGCTGTGGATTTGCCACTTTGGGTCCGCCCCTTTCAGCGAATCAGCGAGCCAGGCACGACCGCACTAGCGAGGCTTCATTATCTGTCCTTTTCGTCTTCTCGATTGAGAATTCCAGCCGCTAGGGCAGCGAGACTGCGAGAGCGACCACGGCACCACGACGCCATCTGGTCTTCAAGTCTTCTCGATCGTTCCTGCTCGGCTGCTCTTGATGACTGGATGCAGGATGCATCACGATTGCAGCCCACATCCGCATGGTAAGACACGACTAGTCTACTTATCTACTATGAAACCTGAAACTTTTTTTTTCCTATTGCCATTGTTGTTCGTTCATCGCCTGTCTGTTCAGTTAATCAATCTGCTCGTTATAAGCAGAAGTGCATGTTTTCTTTCTTCAAAGGAAGAGATAAATGTTGCAAATTTTATACCAATACATAATTTTTTTATTGCCTCACCCTTCGAGTACAAGCTGTAGTATTATACCAATACAAAATTTGATATAATAGTTTAATAGATAGATAAAAATAATTTAACACTTGTGCTATTAAACATATACCAAATTACCAATACAGAAATTGATATAAAATAATTTGACACTTACGTGTATAAATCATTTTAATTATAAATCTCTACTATCTATGTTATCAGACTTCGCCGTACCCTAATTTTTTTTTGTCCTCCGCCACTCTTAGCTATAAGGCTATCTCCAACAGCAGAACCTAAATTCGAGACCCATAAGGTGATTTGGGTGACCTACAGTTAGAAGGTCACGAACCTAAAATGTTGCCTTCTCCAACAGCGAAGCCATATTGAAGACCCAAAATCGTGGTTTGTTCTCTTCTTCCACCCGCAGAGGCCAGGAGGGAGCGGAGGTCGTCGACGGCGCGGATGAAGTCGTGGAAGTGCGCATGGCAGAGCTCCTCGATATCGGCCTTGCGGTCCCGCGCCGCACCGCGGAGCGAGGCGAGCAGCGGCTCGTGGCAGCTGCACGCGAAGGCCCGGCGCACGAAGGGGCCTAGGTCCTCCGCGGCCGCGATGGCGGCGGACCTCGCCGAGCCGCTCCCACCGCTCGCCGCGGGGACGCCGCGCCGCTCCAGCCACGGGGGAGCTGGCCAGCGGCCGATTCGGCCCGGTGGGTGGCCGGACGGCGAGGATTCAGCCCGCCCGCGGCACTCACCTCCTGTGCCGGCCCTGGACGTGCTCGAGGAAGGTGCGGCATGCAGTGAGGCAGGCGAGGAGCGCGGTGGCCCTGGATTCGCCGGAGGCGGCGACGCTGAACTCGAGCAGCGCGGCACCCACGCGGAGGAGAGGAAGCTGTGGCCCACGGCGGAGATTTAGGTTCTCCCATCTGGGAGACACATTTTTTGGTCTTGGCCGGGAGGCTACGCAAAATGCATCTCCGGTTTGGGTGCTCTGTTAGAGGTTGTTTTTGGTACCTAAACCACTGTGCGTGACCTATTATGGATATGAGTTCCATTTGTTGGAGACAGTCTAAGGTCGACACAGGACCACACGACCTTGCTAGTGTTATCCATAGGACTAGTCGGCCACACGTCCAATTTTCAGCACATGTCCGCTTCACTGGTGAATTGAGTTGCAGTTGCGGCACTTTTTTTTCCGCCACACAGGGGCCTCGCTAAACATCATTTTTTTTTTGGGAATAACTTAATTCATTCAAACGCCTTTCCATACATCCATCACGCCAAATAAGTTAATTTTTACAGGGAGCAGTACTACTTTGATTTAGTGAAATTTGACCGACGACGATGCTCGGGAGGACTCCCGCACTAGAAATTCCAGGCGGCGACTAAAAAATTCTCAGGCGGCGCTCCACACGCCAGGTACGCCTCCCACACTGGAAATTCGTACGCCTCCCACACTGGAAATTCCAGCTCGGGCCAACTAAAATTCTAGCTAATTACGACCAACCAACCGAAGACCCCTACCTAGAATAATAAGTTCAGTGAGCAAAAAATTCTGGTTCACAATTCACAACTTGCCCAAAACAAGTGCTATCTCTTTCCAAAAAGCACCAAACCAATTTTAACACTTGAGATAACTTTTCACAAAGAATTTTCTCAGGCATTCTCATGCATTTTTCTGAGTTTTGTGCGGTGCACGGAATAATTCATGAGAGGACGTCACCATATTCACCATAGTCCAATGAGATTGTTGAGAGAAAGAACCATACTCTAACTGATTTGGTAAATGCCATGTTGAAGATTGCGGGACTATCTAAAAAACGGTGAGGTGAGGCTATATTGACAGCATGTCATGTCTTGAATAGGTGCTCACAAAGAACAAAGAAATTACATCATTTGAGAAATGAGAGAAGAAGAGATCGAATCTCTCTTACCTGCGAACATGGGGTTGTTTGGCAAACGTGAACGTGCCAATAAACAAGAAGCAAAAGCTTGGACCAAAAATTATAGATTGTGTTTTTCTTGGCTATGCTATTCACAGCGTGGGTTATAGGTTTTTGATACTAAGTTCTAGCGTTCCTGAGATGGTTGTTGATACAATCATGGAATCTAGAGCAATATTTTTTGAGGATGAGTTTTCCATAAAGAATAATACACCTAGCATGTCTGGTCATGAATCTATATCTATCCCCGATTCTGTTCCTATCCCTGAGACTAATGAACCGGCTATACATGGTGATGTTGAAACCCATGAAGAAATTCTTGAGGAGGATAATAATACAGTCGCTCGAAAGAGTAAGAGAGAAGGTTGCAAAATCCTTTGGTGAAGACTTTATTATATACCTCGTGGATGACACTCTCACAACCATTGCTGAGGCATATTTCTCTCTTGACGCTGGCTTTTGGAAGGAAGCTATTCAGAGCGAAATGGATTCAATCATGTCTAATGGGACTTGGGAAGTGGTTGATCGTCCTTATGGATGTAAACCTGTGGGGTGCAAATGGATATTCAAAAAGAAGCTTAGGCCTGATGGTACTATTGAGAAGTACAAGGCAAGGCTAGTGGCTAAAGGCTATACACAAAAGGAAAGAGAAGATTATTTTGACACTTACTCACCGGTTGCCCGATTGACGACCATTCGTGTGCTATTATTCTTGGCAGCTTCACATGGTCTTCTCATTCATCAGATGGATGTTACGATGGCTTTCCTGAATGGTGAGCTTGAGAAAGAGATTTATACGGATCAACCCGATGAATTTATTGCAAAAGGTCATGAGGGTAAGGTTTGTAAGTTGCTAAAATCCTTGTACGACCTAAAGCAAGCCCCTAAGCAGTGGTATGAGAAGTTCGATAAGACTTTAACATCAGCCGTCTTTGCAGTGAATGAAGCTAATAAATGTGTATATTATCGGTATGGTGGTGGCAATGATGTCATTTTTTGCTTGTATGTGGATGATATCTTAATCTTTGGAAATAATATTGATGTGATTAAAGAAGTGAAAGTTTTTTCTATCTAATAATTTTAAAATGAAAGACTTGGGTGAAGCTGATGTTATTTTTAATATAAAGCTACTAAGAGAAGAAGGAAATTGTGGGGTAACTCTTGTGCAGTCCCACTATGTGGAAAAAGGTACTAAGTCGCTTTGGGTTCGGTGACTGTGTGCCTGCTCCAACTCCTTATGACCCAAGTGTAATACTGAGGAAAAATTATAGAATTTCAAGGGATCAATTGAGATATTCTCAAATAATTGGTTCTCTTATATATTTGGCTAGTACCACGAGGCTTGATATTTCGTTTGCTGTGAGCAAACTAAGCCGGTTTGTGTCAAATCTGGGAGATGCTCACTGGAGTGCTCTTGATAGAGTACTGCGCTATCTGAAAGGAACTATGAGCTATGGTATTCATTTTACCGGGTACCCAAGGATACTAGAGGGTTATTGTGATGCTAATTGGATTTTTGATGCTGATGAGCTGTATGTCACGAGCGGATACGCGTTCTTGCTTAGAGGTGGTGTTGTTTCCTGAAAGTCTTGCAAGCAGACTGTCTTAACGAAGTCTACAATGGAAGCAGAACTGACAGCATTAGATACCGCTGGTGCTGAGGCCGAGTGGCTTCGTGAACTCTTTATGGATTTACCGGTTGTGGAGAAGCCTATACCAGCTATTTCTATGAATTGTAACAACCAAACTGTGATAACAAAGGTGAACAGTTCTAGGGACAACATGAAGTCTACAAGGCACGTGAAAAGACGCCTGAAGTCTGTCAGAAAACTAAGAAACTCCAGAGTAATTGCGTTGGACTATGTCCATACATCTAAAACCTGGCAGATCAGTTTACTAAAGGTCTGTCACGCAATGTGATAGAAGATGCGTTGAGGGAGTTGGGCTTGAGACCCACTTGAAGTCATTCCATATTGGTAACCTGTCCTATGTGATCGCAGATCCCGTGAATTAGGATGGTGAAACAAGCTAGTGGTTGACTGAGGAAGAGACTCTTTAGATTAAGAGTCTGACTCGTTTGAGATGCACTGTCTCTCTAGAACTGTAAGGCAGGTTGATTAATTTCTTAATGTGATCTGAGTGGCTTGTGTAAGCAAGAATGTTGTTCTACAGGGCATCCTAGAAGGAACACACCTATATGAGTTCGATTGCTAGTCACAATCTATGAGATGTGGGTTATCTCTGGACACTCATGAAAAGGTCAGGAAGTGTGACTTATATGCTTCCAATAGAGGGGATGCTCTTTGCAACCTAGTATCAGTTAAGGGTTCTAGTGAAACTCATCTCACACAAAACTGTCAATTCAAGGCTTAATCCATTGTTCAGTTGTGGCTGAGTGTAGCTAATACTCTAGATGGATATTCAACTTAACAGTCTCCATCGAAACACTGGTATATAAAAGGAATGTGGCCCTAAGACCAATTTGCATCGAACCCTAGAGTTTGGTGGAGATTGTTGGATATTTTATGGGCTTGGCCCATATAATATTAATAAATCAATTAAACTCTATGATCCGTAATAATGCATGTTTTATGGTTTAATAACGTACGAGGTTTTGACTGAACATTGACTCGACCTATATGGTTGGATATTTTCTAACTATGTTGTTGAGGGGTTGAGAACAACAGAATGTCACACACGTGCGCAGACGAGCGGATGGACTCTCGTTTTCAATTATGTCTCTTGATTATGGGAGTTACTTCCACTAGTCTTAATTGGCAAAGTGATGACAAGAGTTACAGAAGTCGAGAGTTACAGAAGTTTTCACTTCGTTTGAGTTGACGGCGTGAGGCACTTTTGCCTTCATGACATTGATGCATGGCGTGAGGCTCTTGGCCTCCATAACATGAGGCTTCTTGCCTCCTAAGCCTTTTGGCCTGTATCCTCCGCGTAGTATATATTTTGTACTCCTCCTTCAGTCATTTCTCTCTCGGTTACACCACATCTCCCGTAGCAGCAGTAGTCCCCGTTCCGTCTCCTGCACGCACATCGGCACATGAGATGGAAGAGTAGAGGCTCCGGAACGTCTCCGCCCGTTGAGTTCACCTGCTCGGGTGAAGGGCGGTCATCACGTTTTTTGGGAGTGTCCGCAAGCGGCACAACTACTCGCTTCTTCGTCCTCTGTATCCGGTGCCGGTGTTGCAGTTTGTCTTCTTCCTGGCGGCGCAAGGCCTACACAGCCTCCTTACTGCACTGTACCGAGCGGGACAACTACATCAACAAGGCACCATGTTCCATTCGGGTGCTTTCGGCTCTACCGCAAGGTATTGTCTTCGTCATTCTCTTAAGTTTTTATCGAAACCTTGCTGGTTAGCGTCATCTACATGATATACATGATGTATTTGTCTACTTTGAACAAGCACATAATTGTTGTCACTAATATCATGATTATGTCATTTTTCTGGATTAAATTGAACCTAAAATTGCCTAATTTTCTAACATTTCCTACTCATGGCGTAGTATTGTAAGAGGTCTCCGGGCTTTGCAGAAGGGGCTGATTTGGCGTGTAGGTGATGGCTCTCAAATTAAGATATGGGATGATCCGTGGATTGCCAATGAAGTTTCCAGGAGGCCAATCACTCCGAGGGGCCGCACCTTGCTGACAAGAGTAAAGGAGCTTCTGAACCCGGTTTCAGGCACTTGGGATGAAGAGCTGATTGGGGATGTGTTTTGGGAAGAAGATGTGAAATATATTCTTGCAACTCCAACAAACCCAGGTCATGATGATTTTCTTGCTTGGCATTTTGATCAGAGGGGCCTGTTTTCGGTGAAGAGTGCCTACCATGTGCTGGATGATGAGAAGCACCGACTGAAAACACGGCAGAAGGGTGAGTGCAGCAGTAATGGAAGAGAACCGAAACAAAACGGAGCTATTTGGCGTAAGCTTTGGAAACTTCCATGTCCACCGAAGGTCCGTCACTTCATCTGGCGCTTGGCCCATGATAGTCTTGCTGTGAAGATGAACATTAGTCGACGTGGAGTGCGACTGGACACAAGATGCCCTGTATGCTTCCGCTTTGATGAGGATGGTGGCCACTGTTTTCTCAAATGCAAAATGATTAGACGCTGCTGGGCTGCTCTCTCCCTTGAACCGATTCGTCAAATGCTCTTATTAAAACGATCGGCTTGGGAGGTGATAGTTACTGTACTTGGCTTGAAGGAGGATGTCTGCATCAAGACGATGCTCCTACTCTGGCGCTGGTGGAGTGTGCGAAATAAGGTGAACCAAGGAGAGAAGGGGCTGTCTGCGGATGAAGTAGCTGCTGATGTTCTGAAGCTGATCAGTGATATGGGGTCTACCGAAAGACAGCAGCCGATCCATCGTGAGGCTGCCGTGAAGAAATGGAACGCCCCACCGCAGGGACAGCTTAAAATCAATACTGATGGCTCCTTCATTCCGGAGATGCTCCAAGGCTGCTGGGGCTTCATTGTACGTGATCATGAAGGTGGTGCAGTCCTGGCCGGGGCTGGACGGTTGGGTGCGGCACCAGATGCACTCAGTACCGAGGCTACAGCTTGCCAACAAGCTCTCCAAGCGGCCACTGATTATCGTATATCACGCATTCAGGTTGAGGTTGATTCGTCTGTTCTGCAGCATGCTCTACAATCTTCCACTATGGATTTGGCGACCTGTGAGATGATGATCAAGGATACTCGTTTCATGTTACAAGAGCATTTCGTATGTAGTGGCATTATTTCCATCCCAAGATCTTGTAACTCTGTCGCACATGACTTAGCAAAGCTTGCTATGAGTTGGGACCCAGGTAACCTATATGTTTGGGCACACCGCCTCCCATAATTTGTAAATACTCTAGTCGCTCGCGATTTAGTCGAGCCAATGTTTCCAATGGAAAGGCCATAGAGCCTACCTTTGTTTCAAAAAAAAAAACAATGCCCGTCTGTGAATCTCACTTCTGTATAAAGATCATTTATAATTTGGACCCTACGGTGTTGTAAATTTATCAAGCCTTTGTACTTTGTAACTTCTTTCCAGTCCGTGGATGCAACGACCTAAGTGGATATGAATTAGAAAATATTTAAAGCGAAGTTTGGAAGAATCAGTAGCTCAAGTATGCAAATACCATGCATTGAAATATTTTAATTACGTCAGGCCGCTCCCTCCTCTAATCCCTCCGCTCACCAGGCTCCGCCGTCGCCGGTCACAAAAGGACGCCCGCGCCTCTCACCATCGGCGCGACGCCATCCAGCTCCGCAGGTCGCCAATCACGGTCGCCGCGGCTCCATCCACGTCTGCACCATTCCTCAGTCGTCTTCTTCATCCCAATCGTTCGAATCTGGTGTCTTCGTCTCCTCTGGGTGGCCGACGTGCATGCTGCCAGTGAACGGAGACCGTGACTCTCACCTAAACGACCTGCAGGTTAGCGGCCCTTCTCCCTATCCCTTCTGACATGAGTTCGATTTGGATTCACTCCTTGGTTCGTCTTCCACCACCCCCCCACCCCCAAATCCTCCATGGATGCTCTTGTGCGGAGAGGAGCGACAGTCGTCCCGGCGCAGGGTCGGATCTCGCGGAGCGGCGGCCGGCCAGCCTGGGGGCGGAGCTCGTTGTGCAGACACGGCGGCCAGACCGCCGAGGCGCACCGCGCGTGGAGCGGAAAGGCAGCCGGCCCACCGGGGGTGGACCTCGCGGAGAGGAGCCGGCCTGCCGGGGGCGGCGTGAAGCGGCGGCCGTCCCTGCCGGGGGCTTCTTCGTCAAGTTCATTTGGATTCGCTCCTTGTCCATATGTGCAGATCCGTCAAGCGACTCGGCCTCCCATGTCAATCAGCAGTCGGTGCATCCAACTACACGAGGAACTTGAGAGAGTGGCATCACCGGCCACGCAGCGGAGGCTCGATCCGGTAGGAGCTCCTCCAGGCATGTTTCACGTTCAGTGCCGGAGGCTCCCACACGAGTGGTGGAAAAGGAAATAACCGAAGCAAAGTTTTACCCTCGTAGAAATCCCTCGTAGAAATTCTGGAATAAATATTTGTGGATTCTGTGATGATCCACTGATCTGCAACTGAACACTATTGCCAATGCTATCGAGAAATGAAATTGATCTGGTCGATCACGTGAGTATTTTCAATCTTATTTTATCCGTTGATTTTTACTACTGTACGGTGTAGGATGATCAACCTGCTGCATGATGGTTGGACCAGGCAGCGGAGTAGAGGGTATTTCTTTTATGATTGACCGGTGGAAACCTGCTCGTATGCTCATGTAGCAACATCGAAGGGATTTTAACATGCTCATTTGCTCAGGTAGCAAGACTGGCGGGAATGGTTGCAATGGGCCTTAGTTTCTCTGTCCGTCAATCAGGTATCTCCTATGCATTGTTCTTCACTTTTATATTCTTGGTTCTGAATGTAAGTTCAGTTCTAATTCATAATTAGAATGTGTGTATTTACCTAGACAAAAGGATGAATAATTGGCATCAGTTTGCGCTTGCTGTGATGCAGAATCTACATTATGTGCTCCTAGAATAAATGATCAGGGCGATTTCAGATTTGCAATCTAGTGCATCCAGTGTGCCTAATATGGTTTTGGCGGCATGGACATGGACGCAATAGAGGATGCAGTGGCGTTTCTGAGCTGCTGTCTCTGGTGCGTTTGGCCACTCATATGTACTGTTGCTGTCTTTGGGTGACTATTTTGAGTATTTGTACCAGCAAATGCATTCCATGGCATTGGCATATATGCCTGAACCGGCTTTTGGACGTCTGAGTTTGCTGTTGCATATATGTGTGTGTACTTGTGTATTTTAGCTCAAAGTTTTACTTCTACATATATTTTAGCCGTAATTATATTATGCAATTTTATTCCTGGTGACTTTTTCTGAAAAGTACATACTATTCCAAAAAATGGATGAAGCATAATTCTTTCTTGTGCGCACACATCTGAATCTCGAATTCATTTCCGTAAAATTTCCTCTGTGCCTTTCTCCTCTGTTTCTACTAACTAGTTTCTTTATTGATGATTTGCATTTTCCGTATACAGAGCCACTTGGGTTAGAGTTGTTGATTGCCAGAGCATCAGATCAAATGGATATTCTAAATGGAAATGTTCTGAACTCAGTTGACAATAATTTAGGCCATAATGATGGTTTTAGTACTCTCAGGAGAACAGAGGCATAGTCATGGTTATTTCAAAGAAATGTGTGGTCATCTTGTATCGTTTGTGTTCAATAGTTCATGTAATATTGATGTAGTACCATCATTTTTTGTTATAATTCGACGATTTTATGTTGTAATATACAAGCACAAGTTTGATAGTGAGATGCTTGGTTTACTTATCGTAGTTACGCACAGTTTCATAGTTAGATCGGGCGCCTCTATAATTAGCTCAGCCAATTTTTACTGTACAAGGGCCTGTCTGAATTATTTTCAGACTCAAATGATAATAGTAATAATAAAATATCTGTCTGATCTAATAATAATAGAAAATATCCTCCTCCAATAGCGACGAACAATTATCCTCATCTATTCAGTAGTAATAAAAAGGTCAGCCAAGTTTATCACGCATGTCCCTGCTGATAATTATTTGTCGAAGCAAAAGATAACAATAGCGACAAACAGTTATCCTCATCTATTCACTTAATAAAAAGGTCAGCCAAGTTTATCGCGCATGTCCCTGCTAATAATTATTTGTCGAAGCAAAAGATAACAATAGCGACGAACAGTTATCCTAATCTATTCAGTAGTAATAAAAAGGTATCCTCATCTAGAAATAGGATGCCTTGGTAAGTATCACAAACAAGTTTACTACTTATGTCTCTGCCGGTAATTATTTGTCGAACCAAAAGATAACAGTAGTAATAAATAATTATTCTTATCTACTGACTGCACGCCACTATAAGCAGCAAGTTTACTCGTATGGACTCGTCTGGAATTATTTATCCAAACAAATGATTATAGTAGTAATTTTTATTACTACTAGTAACAAAAAATTATTACGGCTCAGTAGCTATCATAGCCAGTTTTACTGCATACGGGTCCTAACGAAATTATCTATAGACCCAAACGATACTATTTAGTAATAAAAATTACCATCCATGGAGGCCGCACGCATCAGTAACTATCACAGCCAGTTTTAGTGCACATGGGTCTAGACTGAATTATTTCTAAACCCAAATAATACTATTAGTAATAAAAAAATACCCCTAAATGGAGACTGGACACCTCGATGATTATTTATCGAATCAAATAATAATAATAGTAATAAAAAATATATCTTCATTCGGTATGTAATTATTTATAGAACCAAATAAGACTGATAGTAATAAAAACTACCTTGATCAGAGACTGGACGTCCCGATGATTATCAGAGTTAATTTTACTTCTCGCAGGTCCGGAAGGTATTATTTATAGAAGCAAAGGATACTGATAGTAATGAAAAATACCTTGACCGGAGACCGAACGTCCCGATGACTATCAGAGATAATTTTACTTCTCATGGTTCCGGACGGAACTATTTATAGAAGCAAAGAAAGCTGATAGTAATAAAACTACGTTGACCGCACGTTGGATGCCCCGATGATTATGAGAGATATTTTTACTCTCACGGGTCCGAACATAATTATTTATAGAAGCAAAGGATACTGGTAGTAATAAAAAACTACCCTGACTGGAGACCAGATGTCCCAATGACTATTAGTGTTAATTTTAGTCCCCACTGCTTCGGAAGGAATTATTTATGGAAGCAAAGGATACTGATAGTGATAAAACTACCCTGATCGGACACTGGACGCCCCAGAGTTTATTTTACTCCTCACTGCTCTAGATTTAATTATTTATAGAACCAAAGAATACATAGTAATAAAAACTCTCCTGACCAGAGACCGAACGTCCCAATGACTATCAGAGTTAATTTTACTCCTCACGGGTCCAGATGGAATTATTTTAGAAGCAAATGGCACTAAAGTAATAAAAACTACCTTGACCGGACATTGGACGTGTAACGGATCAACACGATTATACGAGATTAAGTAAGAAAACCTTCCGCCGAGACAGATAATTTACCAAACTTAAGCCCGTACAACCCGAGATGCCGTGAAATCACGAAGGATTTCAAACCAACCAACAACAAACCAAGATCGTACTGGTTTAGCAGCCACCGTCACATGTTACATACAGTTCGCAACGACAGTTGAATACATCGGAGTTCAAAACATAAAGTTATTACAACACAAGTTCAAAAGACATAGCGAAAGCAAGTAGTTTTAAAAATTACACACTTAGTTCAAATACAGTGCCAGTAGGTAGTCATCTCCAACAAAAGCATCAGAGGGGAGATATGGAGTGACCATTGTCCTTGGTCCTAGTTGTCGCCGATCGTTGGATACAAGCAGTTAATGCAGTAGCCGTAGTACATTTGACCATCCGCAACAACAATGGGAACAACGCCCTGAGTACGAGAAGGTACTCAGTTAGACTTATCCATCTTAAACCAAAAATAAATAACACCAAGGAGTATGCAAGGCTTTTATAAGGTGGACTGGCTTGACTTATTTTGCAGAAAAGCATAAGTTATCATCT
The DNA here is from genome assembly GCA_038087645.1 of Saccharum hybrid cultivar R570. NCBI lineage: Eukaryota > Viridiplantae > Streptophyta > Magnoliopsida > Poales > Poaceae > Saccharum > Saccharum hybrid cultivar. The sequence goes on from JAQSUU010000328.1 coordinate 12,073,225, forward strand.
ATGAACCATTTAAAATATAAGCATCAACTTAATTATACCTGATTAATCTAAGTAAGCACCTATGCTAGAGCAATCACTTGATTAACCATTAACATCAAAGGTTATCATCTCAGGTTTAGCATTTCCAACATCATCCACATAACCATCCGTGTTCCATCATTATTACTACGATGTCGTAGCTCGAGTCAAGTGCTCACTATCCAGAAGCAATGGCGATTCAAATCGATTTCTAACCAGCTGGTGATTTATTCCTCATACAAACCACACTCACCGATCAAGTGAGCTATAGATCACCAATGACAAAATTTCGGTAAACGTCGCAGGATAAACTGGGGCCGCAGTACCCAGGGACCGCCCGACTGCTAGGACGCACCTTGGGCTCACTCTTCGCGTCCCTGTCATACTCCCTTTAGCACTAGTACGCGCACCCGTGTAGGTCCCGGCCCGAATCATGTCACTAGCTTCACGGTCGAAAAAAGCTTTCTACAAAGTAGTCCACATCATCCAAGCCTAATCATTAAACAAACAAGTCATCCTTTTCATACCATAGCTAGCATGTAACCCTATCATAAGTGCCACTACTCTTCACCAACAACACTACACTTAACTTTTCAGGTGACACTAGCAAGGTGGTTGGGGTACTTCAAAGATACACTAAACACTCCTTAATACTTCTAATTATTCATAAGAATGACATTTTATTTCCTATTTAAACTAGGGTTACAACAATGACAAGCATTTCTGGTGCCTATAAAAATCTACAAAAATTACAGTAGCCTAGTGTTACTAGCTTCGCAGTCGAAAGGTACTTTGTTCGGCCAACTAAATGTGAGACATGCGTTCAATATGACAAGAGGGACGAGCAACGATCAGTCCTTAATTGACTCAGACGGAAAACTAACCGCACTCCAGAACCCTGTCTGGTTGCTTCCAACTTTTCTGCCCGGTCTCCAATTATCCATCAACACATGGTTAATTCCAGGATATCATTCTTTTCCTAGCTAAATTCTTTTAGTAACCACCTATAAATGTAGGTGACCGGAAATCACCGATCGCTACCAGTCTAAGCAAGGCTAAGCAGTTATTCGATCCTAACCTAATAGGGTAAACTGGTAACCAGGTGAGCAAGGATAGTAATAAATACAACAACGGTTTCACTCAACTCCTATAACTTAATGCAACAATATATATAACTCATATATAAAGAATTGCTTTTATAAAGTAGGAGACTTAGAATACTCCGGGGCTTGCCTCTTTCAAATGAACTAGGCTGGTGATCTACGCACTCGGGCAACTCCTCTCCTTGCTCCTCGTCCTCGGGCACCTCCTGTGCCTGGGGATCTTGCGGATCTGCTCCGGTTTGCTCTTCCGGCACTGCTACTGGCGACTCCTGCGATCCTGTATGATGCAATTGCATAAGTAAACATGCAAACGGTGCATCAGATGCAGTGGAATGCCATGTTCATGATGTCATGATGTGCAGATGAACACATTGAAACCTATGGTATAGATTAGAAACGAAAAGCTTTCTACAAAGCAGTCCACATTATCCAAGCCTAATCATTAAACAAACAAGTCATCTTTTTCATACCATAGCTAGCATGTAACCCTATCATAAGTGCCACTACTCTTCACCAACAACACTACACTTAACTTTTCAAGTGACACTAGCAAGGTGGTTGGGATACTTCAAAGATACACTAAACACTCCTTAATACTTCTAATTATTCATAAGAATGACATTTTATTTCCTATTTAAACTAGGGTTACAACAATGACAAGCATTTCTGGTGCCTATAAAAATCTACAAAAATTACAGTAGCCTAGTGTTACTAGCTTCGCAGTCGAAAGGTACTTTGTTCGGGCAGCTAAATGTGAGACATGCGTTCAATATGACAAGAGAGACGAGCAACGATCGGTCCTTAATCGACTCAGACGGAAAACTAACCGCACCCCAGAACCCTGTCTGGTTGCTTCCAACTTTTCTGCTCGGTCTCCAATTATCCATCAACACATGGTTAATTCCAGGATATCATTCTTTTCCTAGCTAAATTCTTTCAGTAACCACCTATAAATGTAGGTGACCGGAAATCACCGATCGCTACCAGTCTAAGCAAGGCTAAGCAGTTATTCGATCCTAACCTAATAGGGTAAACTGGTAACCAGGTGAGCAAGGATAGTAATAAATGCAACAACGGTTTCACTCAACTCCTATAACTTAATGCAACAATATATATAACTCATATATAAAGAATTGCTTTTATAAAGTAGGAGACTTAGAATGCTCCGGGGCTTGCCTCTTTCAAATGAACTAGGCTGGTGATCTACGCACTCGGGCAACTCCTCTCCTTTCTCCTCGTCCTCGGGCACCTCCTGTGTCTGGGGATCTTGCGGATCTGCTCCGGTCTGCTCTTCCGGCACTGCTACTAGCGACTCCTCCTGCGATCCTGTATGATGCAATTGCATAAGTAAACATGCAAACGGTGCATCAGATGCAGTGGAATGCCATGTTCATGATGTCATGATATGCAGATGAACACATTGAAACGTATGGTATAGATTAGAAACGAAAAGCTTTCTACAAAGCAGTCCACATCATCCAAGCCTAATCATTAAACAAACAAGTCATCTTTTTCATACCATAGCTAGCATGTAACCCTATCATAAGTGCCACTACTCTTCACCAACAACACTACACTTAACTTTTCAAGTGACACTAGCAAGGTGGTTGGGATACTTCAAAGATACACTAAACACTCCTTAATACTTTTAATTATTCATAAGAATGACATTTTATTTCCTATTTAAACTAGGGTTACAACAATGACAAGCATTTCTGGTGCCTATAAAAATCTACAAAAATTACAGTAGCCTAGTGTTACTCTAATAGCACACCATAAAAATTTCAGGAGATTTGGATAAGTATTACAACCTACACAAAAATGACAAGTTCTAGTATGGTATTGAGCATGAAAACATTTAGTACTATGAAAAGGATCAAACAACAGAATTAGAATTTTTCCTATGTTCTACACCACACACCATCAGTATACAAAAATGATCATATTCATGTTTTATACAACTTTTGCTCTCTATCAAAAATAACAAAAATCATCAATTAAAGGCATTTGAGCTACACCTCAATAATTTTTCACAGAACATGCATCATATACATTTTTCCTAGAAAGTACATCACTAAAGAAGACTAATGAAACTAGAACCATATTTTTCTGATCAAAATTCTATTTATTAGACATTTTCTAAGATATCACCAAATACAAGGATTAAATAAAAACTCTACAGAAAAGTGTCACAAAAACATCATGTAACATTTTTAAACTGTAGATCTACTTATGAGGATTACTGCAAAATTTGTTTCATAATTTTTGGAGCTATCTTTTTCGAGTTATAAAATAAACAAGCCTTTAACTAAATTCTGAAAAATCATTTTCTTAAAACCCAAAATCCACTAGCTCAGAACTGCTACGGGTACCCTAGATCTACACCAGATCGGGTCCCCAGTGACTAACACGCGGGCCCCCCGGTCAAACGGGCCCACCCGTCAACCACTCATGGCAGAGGGCGGTGCTGACCGCGGCGTTCTCGCCGACGGCGAGGTCATCGGCGGTAGCGTCTACCCTGCCGTGCTCGCCTTGACGCGGTGAGTGCAGTGGTGGTGCTGGTTTGGCCGGCGACGAGCCGGAGTTGGCCCGCCGCCGCCCGCCATGGCGCGGTGGCACGGTGCGTTGCGGCCCAGCCATCTCCGGCGGCCACGGCGGCCGGAGCAAGGGCACGGGAGCTTCACGGCTCCGTGGTGAGGGCCGTGCGCGCAACCGCGGGTGGAGTGAGGCAGTGGGGAGGCGTGCCCACGGTGGCGGTGACGTGGCCGTCGCCGAGGAAGAAGGTAGTGCGACGGGACGCGCGATGGAGCCTTACCGGAGGTGGGGAGGGAGCTTGAGGTACGTTCGGAGGAGAGGAAGAGATGGTGGAGCGGGACGCGCGAGCAATTGCTCGGAGGGAACTTGTCGGCTGCGGAACGTGGCGGTGGAGTAGGCGGCAGCGGTGGCGAGCGGGAGAGAGGACGCGAGGGTGCTCTGCTCGCTTACTGCGGGCGAGAGAGTGAACGAGTGAGGGAGGAAGCAGGGGCGCGGGCGCGGCGCCTTGAGTCCGAGCGCGCAGGGGCCACCGGCGGGCGCGTGGCGTGCGGCGTCGGCGGTGTACGGCCACGCGGTGGCCGGCTTCTGCCACGGTCACCACGGGCGCGTGCGCGTGCGAGGGCGGGAGGAGGCAGGCACGGACGCGGGCCGGGCTGGCCTGGCCAGCTGGGCCAGAAGCGGGGTGGCGGCCTGCTAAGCCGAAAACAACTTTTTCTTTTATAAATTAAATTCCAGATTTTCTAATTCATTTCAAATTCGAATTTTTGAAGAGGAAAAAGGAATTTTCAAAAGTTGACCTCAAAACAAAAGTTATTCAAAAATTAATTCTCTACAAATTTGGTTTAGGGCACTTTTTAAAATTTCCAACAGATTTTGAATTAATGATTTAAAGTCAAAATTTTAATTAAAAACCCATTTTCAAGAATATTTCTAAAAGCAAAATTTGGGGAGATTTTGAATACAAAAGTTGCTCCAAAAATCATGCTAATTAATTCTAGGTTATTTCAAATCATAGCCAAACATGTTTCCCTAACCTAGCAAGCATAATTAGGGCAAACGTAAAACTAACAATCATATGCAACATACATGTTTCAAAATGATGTTTCACATGTTTCAATTCAGTTTTAAACTTACATTGCATGTAATTATGAAATGCATTTGATGCTAATGCTCATGCTTTGAGATGCTAATGCATGCTTAACACCCGAGGTGTTACAGGACACCACGAGGATTATCTTAGTTAATTTAATTTTACTGTGCATATGTTTGCACTAAATTATTTCTTTACTCAAATGATACTATTAGTAATAAAATAATATCCCACATGGCCACAATAGTTTATCGAAGCAAATAATAAAAACTCATGCAAATAATACTAATTTTATTATTATTATTTATTGACTTTATAAAATCTTACAATTTTAATCCATCGCAAAAAAAGACAAAAAAATGATTTACGGTCCCAAATAAAACGTTTTGTAAAATCAACGGTGTAATAAAATAGATGAAATGATCACAATTTTAATCCACAGTCTAATAAACTAAGGCTGTGTTTAGATCCAAATTTTGGAGTGTCAAAATACACTGTAGCATTTCGTTTGTATTTGGTAATAATTGTCCAACCATTGACTAGCTAATTAGGTTCAAAACATTCGTCTCGCAAAGTACAACCAAACTGTACAATTAGTTTTTGATTTTATCCACATTTAGTACTCCATGCATGTATCGCAAGTTTGATGTGACGGAAAATCTTTTTTTTTGTATAGTGCACTTTTCAAGTGATCTAAACACAGCCTAAACGAGTGAATTCTGCCATTGAGTCTTATCAAATCGGTGGTACAAGTGTTAGTGGTCCCACTCCAATTCAATGCATTAGAGACATGACGGTAATTTTGTTCGATGTACTGACAAACGAATCATTTATTACTAATGGTAATTTTGCTATGTAAAATAATTGCATTCTGGGCTGTTACCAGTAAATTTGCTTGTCATAGTCATCGGAGCGTCCGGACTTTAATTACTAATACTATCATTCTGGTCTATAAATAATTCTATCGACATCGGTGTGCAGTAATTTTGGATGTGATAAACACCGGGGAGTTCGGTATCCGGATATGGTTATTTTTTATTACTAATAGTTTCATTTTGGTAAGTAAATAATTCCTTCATGATCCATGTGCGGTAAATTTGCCTATGATAATCATTGAGGCATCCAGTATCTAGACAATGTAATTTTTATTACTAATAATATTATTTGTGACCGAACAAGATAATTTTTATTACTAACAGTATCATTTGTGTCTATAAATAATTTTATGTGGACCCGTGTGTAGTAAATTTGCCTGTGATAATTTAAGGGTGTCTAGCGTCGGGCGAGGTTCTTACTAATAATATCATTTTGTATTATAAATAATTCCATTCAAGTTTACTGCGCCTGCCCGTGATTATCCTGGACCATTTAACAGCTGTGAACATGCACCTAGGAACGTGGAAATCGCACCCAAATCAATGCACCTAGGACGACAAGGAGCGACTTGCATCTGGTGATTTCCATCCGCTTCCACCGAACCAATCAATGAGCCATGCATGCAACAGCACAAGAGGTAAAAGCATAGTTTTTCGAACCGGACCGACCGGCGATCGGACCGGTAAAAGACCGAACCAGAGCCTACACCGGTCCATTTCACTTAAAAGACCGTCCGTGCAATCGAACCGCTAAAAACCGATTGAACCGGCCGGTTTTTTACGGAACCGGTGAACCGGCCGGTTCCATGTGAACCGGGCGGTTTTTAACTTATCCAAAAATACCCTCTATGTGTTCAGAAGAAGCTCATCCATTCAAGGGTATTATTGGAAAAGTGTCTCAATGAACCCTTTAGGTCTACTGGGCGCGTGAGTGAGGAAAAAAAATCCTTTTTTCGTTTTGAGCAGGGGCGGCGGCGGCGCATCTGGTATTCGCGAGCAGGGGCGACGCATCGGGCGAGGCGGTCGGCGGGGAGCAGCTGCTGCGAGCGGCCGTCGGCGCCGGCGGAGGGCGGCTTCTGTGGCCTGCAAGCGAGCGGGCAGCGGGCCAGCGGCTGCTGCTTTGCTCCTATGGCGGGCGGGCGTCGTTGGGGGCGGCTGCTGCGGCCTACGGAGGGCCGGCTGGCCAGCGGCTGCTCAGCTACTGCGGGCGGGCGCCAGCGGGGTACGCTTTTGCGGGTGAGCGGGACTAGCTACTCCATCAGTCCATCCGTCCATGGCTGCTGCTCTACTCCACGAGCACGACGAACGTGCTGCTCTGCTCAACCTTCACGGCTCCACAAACATGGCTACTGGTGAGCTACTGAGCCTGAGCTTTCAAGGTTCAACTTCTAGGCTTTGTATATTAGCCTGCTGTAATTTGATGATTGGTCATTGGCAAAGCTCTCTGTTTCTATGATTAGTGCTAGAGTATATATTAGGAATGTCCAGATCTGGTTGTATTTTGAATTAAAGACCATGTCATCCTATATTTTCATGATATGTGAACCTTATGGTTGTACAATTAAATTATGTTGTTCCATCTTTAATTATATATACACTGATTCAATGTCAATTATTAATTAAATCATATATATATATACACCGGTTCAAAGTATTGTGTCCGGTTCGATTTAACGGTCCAAAACAATTGAACCAACGGTTCAACCGGTTCTGAACGGTTGGACCAATAAACCATTGAACCGACGGCCTCACCGGTTCGATCTCCGGTCCGGTTCAAAAAAACTATGGGTAAAAGCGAGACCCTTTTTATTGTATTCAATTCACGTCAACGTTCGCCGGAGCAAAATTCACAGGTTGGTGGTTACGGTGGTGGGCGTTCAATATTATTTTCTAAATAGTAGGGTCCCCTATATATATATATATATATATATATATATATATATATATATATATATATATATATATATATATATATATATATATATATATATATATATATATATATATATATATATATATATATATAACCGTGTGTGTGTTATTTGGGGGCCCAGTCTGGCGGCAGCGGCAAGTGGAGGTTGGGGCACTCCCAGGTGTAGATGCACCTTGGTTGTTCCGGTGGCAAACAATGTCCGGTGGCAGGTGCACCTCTTGGCTGTTCCGTGACGAATGTCGACGTAGAGTTGATTTGTTCACAATATCTTTGCATTTGCACCTTCAGTTACTCTGTCGACGAAATATGGTCGGCAGTTCATCTAGGGGTATGCCCATGATGGTAGATTGTCGGTAGACGGTGCGTGTAATCAGGAACCAGATGGTGACACAAGGCGCAGAGACAGCGATTTAGACAGGTTCGGGCCGTCTGATCGACGTAATACCCTACGTCCTGTGTCTTTGGTGTATTGTATTGAGATGTATACACGTTAACCTGTTTTGATCTGTCCTCTAGGGGACCCTTGCCCCTCCTTATATACTCCGAAGGGACAAGGTTACAAATAAAGTATCCTATTTGGTACTATTACAATCTCTTACAGTGCACGCCAAGCAGCGCCGTGCCCGTCTTGATCTCATGGGCCGGGCCACCTCGGATGGTGCGGCCCATGTACCATCTTGTGGTACCCGGGGGTATATCCCCCACAGCTAGTCTCCGAGCGCCATGTATTCTGATGCGACACGTCATTTCAACCTTCTCCGAACAGTGAGGCTTGAGTTCTTGACATCTCCGACCACCGTTGTCGCCGGAGAAAGAGGTTGTCCGAAGAATGTATGGTGCTCTTAAGAAGAAAGAAAAAGATTTTCGTCCTGGGAAGTGTGCCTACTTGTATTTCTGAAAAGAAATGTAAGTGTGTCTTGAAGCGTAGCTCTTTGATCATCAGAGGCATAGTGGTTGAAAAATAAGCACATTCACCGCGAGGTGAAGTGTGCCCACTTAGTCCCCGAGCCTGGTAGTAGGTGACGTAGGCACGTGGTGCCAGGGTCTAAAAAGAATTTCCAGTTAAGTTGAGAATGCAATCGTCGTACAGGCGATACGAGATGCACCAGCAGGTGCATTGTACCGATGTAGTCCCCGAGCTTGCTGAAAGCGAGGTATGAGCCTTGTAGCAAGGTCTAAGTGCGAAAAAATATCCCCAACTGTATGCGAGTTGCCTGTCGCATGTAGCTGAGACGCAAAGTCCCCGAGCCGTGGTCGGAGAGTGGTCGAGGCAGTCCCCGAGCATAGGTCGAGGAGCGAGTGACGAAGTCCCCGAGTCGTGGTCAGAGAGTGATCGAGGCAGTCCCCGAGCATAGGTCGACAAGCGAGCGACGAAGTCCCCGAGCCGTGGTCGGAGAGTGATCGAGGCAGTCCCCGAGCACAGGTCGAGGAGCGAGCGACGAAGTCCCCGAGCCGTGGTCGGAGAGTGATCGAGGCAGTCCCTGAGCACAGGTCGAGGAGCGACTGACGAAGTCCCCGAGCCGTGGTCGGAGAGTGATCGAAGCAGTCTCCGAGCACAAGTCAAGAAGCGAGCGACGAAGTCCCCGAGCATAGCTCGAAATTACTGCAATATAAATATGTAGAATGGTAGTACATGATATATAAAATAATAAATTATGGAGAAAAAATCAGCGGTGAAGAAATAGCGTATGACGCTCAGCAGTCATTTGCAAATGAGCATGATGTGATAAAGCAGTTGATGCTTTGTAAACATCAGTGTTAATGTGAAGTTTGTGTTTATACTTAATATAAATCGTCCGACCAGTTAGTATGCAGCTGAGCCTCCCGCCCTAGCTAGCCTGTTAACCATAACGCGGGACGCGGAGCCCATGCACGTGTAGGAAAAACAAAGCGTCGCTAAGGAGCCGCTGCCGACTACCCATAACGCAGAGGGCAGACGCTCGTGCACGTGTAGGGAGGAGCCGGAGACAGGGCCTTTTCTGGAAACATCGAGCGTCAACATGACTGGTCGATGATTTGCATTAAGTATAGCTGTATGTTATACTTAAGATTGTATACATGGACAAACGTTATTTGAAGAATAATCATGACGAGGACGTTGTGGAGAAACGTCGTAATGAAAATTATATTAAATATAAATATTCGAAGTGTACTTATCTTTGATAGAAATCTGGTCGGCGGTGATGAAGTCGTCCAGTCCTCGAGCTTTTCGACCTGTCGTCATGACGGTGGTCGCGGTTGTCGTAGCGCCGTTCTTTGCGGCGATCATTATTGCGACGTGGTCTGGTGGTCGGAGCTCGGCGGAGCCGCTCGGAACGTGGTCGACGTGGTCGGAGTTCGGCGGAGCTGCTCGGGACGTGGTTGGCGCGGTCTTTGGTCGACGTGGTCGGAGCTCGGCGGAGCCCCTCGGGACGTGGTCGACGTGGTCTGGTGGTCGAGGTGGTCGGAGCTCGGCGGAGCCGCTCGGGACGTGGTCGACGTGGTCGGAGCTCGGCGGAGCCGCTCGGGATGTGGTCGACGTGGTCTGGTGGTCAGAGCTCAGCGGAGCCGCTGGGGACGTGGTCGACGGGGTCTGTTCATCGACTTGGTCGGAGTTCCAGTGACGCCATGATGGCTGCGCAGCTCCTGCCAAAAGCAATCGCGTAGGTGTAGATATATCTGACATATATTTCATAGAATAATTAATTAAAATAGGAAACATGACTTAGCTTGCTTCTCATATGCCGAGCATGTATGTGTCTTCCTGCACGATGTACGGATATATGCAAACCAATCTTATCTAAAGTTGGCTTCCTTCCATGTAGATGTGTGTATATACGTAGATGCATGCAAGCTACATATTCTAATTAACTTTGCATAGCTTGCGATCGGCCCTGTGCATGGCATGGTTGTGCATGGCATGGCTCTGTAGATTGTATGTATGTCTGGTTCTTGGTTTGACATTATTGGATCTTTGGCCAAATAAACACATAACCAATTACCGCCGCATGCCTGCACGATTAATCCTGTACATCATGCATCTGTAGTCCGTATGGTGGTTCTTGCTTGTCACGTACTAGATCGTACACCTCCTTTTTTTAATTGCCTGGAGCTTTCCTTGACCACACGTTGCGGCGTCGTGAAGATCTGGCATGGAAAATTTGGTCTTGCATGCTGGTCGGAGTTGACAGAGGCTGAACGCCGGGATCGATCTTGACTGGGACAGATCGCTGTGGCAGCTGGCGCGCCACTGGTGGTGTTAATAAAGAGGATCCCATCTGATTCGCCGGAAGATCAGCACGCACATCCTGTCGACGAAATATGGTCGGCAGTCCATCTAGGGGTATGCCCATGATGGTAGATTGTCGGTAGACGGTGCGTGTAATCAGGAACCAGATGGTGACACAAGGCGCAGAGACAACGATTTAGACAGGTTCGGGCCGTCTGATCGACGTAATACCCTACGTCATGTGTCTTTGGTGTATTGTATTGAGATGTATACACGTTAACCTGTTTTGATCTGTCCTCTAGGGGACCCTTGCCCCTCCTTATATACTCCGAAGGGACAAGATTACAAATAAAGTATCCTATTTGGTACTATTACAATCTCTTACAGTGCACGCCAAGCAGCGCCGTGCCCGTCTTGATCTCATGGGTCGGGCCACCTCGGATGGTGCGGCCCATGTACCATCTTGTGGTACCCGGGTATATCCCCACATACTCTGAGCCCTTTGGAGCCCAAACAACACTTGGTTGATTTATTTTCTGGTTAATACATAATATTTTCTGGGTACCGGCTATTTTTTGTTACAAACAGATGGTGCTGATGGGACGGTGGCAGGGAAAAATAGTTTTATTTTGGGAAAAATACTTTTATTTTTTCCTCTTCTTTCTTGGTACCTCGTACGTACATGTATTTTGGTCTCCTGGCTAGAAGCCCGGCGGGATTGGACGTGGTAGAGATAACTCAGATAAGTAATGGATTTCTCTTTTCCTTTTTCTCGGTATATGTAGTAGTATGTAGATTTTAAAATAATATATTTATCTTTTTCCTTCTTTACATATACCTAGCAAATATGCATGTGCGTTGTACTGTTTGTTGGTGTTTGTTTTCAAGTTGCTTCAACACTCGCATCAGCCTATTAGACAGAGAGGAGACTATTAGCACTAGTACAGTGCCAATGTTAACGCCACGGCTTCATTTCAGAGATGCACTTGAAAACAACCGAACGGCGGCATTTTTCCATAGTTAGTCTAGTGCAATTGTATATGACCATGTATATAATCCGGAAAACACAAATGCATAACAAGGTATAATAAAGTCAAGTAAAGAGAGAGAGAGCTATTACATTTTTGTATCACATAGCCATGCAACGGTTTGAAAATACTATTCCCATGATATCTAGTTTACTTCTCTGATATTTTTTATCATATTGTTGTCGAGAACAAAGAGACAATTTGTAGTCGAAAACAAAAGGATGAGTACATAACGTGAACTTCAGAGTCTACTGGTCCACATCTGTTCACTGATGGTCGTCATCCAGGACGACACTTGGATCCTCACATCCGGGCCCCAACATGATAGAGCAGGCCATTCACCTGATATAGTTATTGACGATATGCTTGGTGTGAATAAAAAAGTAAAAACATCCCACGGCATGGCCTATAATCTGTAATATTTTCTCCAAGTCCAGCACCACTGTCCACGCCAGCCTCCATATAGGTAGATAGACATTGCCTAGATCAACATAACGTGCGGTTGTAGAATGTAGTCACAATGGTTAAATGATAAATAAAATAGCATTCTGAAGTCGTACTACATGATATCTGAATTTTTATGTTTGTGTATGTGAGGATGGGACACTGAAGTAGGGGAAAAACGAAAAAAAACACAAGGAGGCTCAATCTCAACAGTTTTATTGCTTGACCATAGTGTCAAATTCAAACCATATCTTTTCAGGCATATTCTCAACGATATTAGGCTGAGATAAACTTCATTCACTACCAACAAATTGGAGAGGAAGTACATGTGTGCATATTTTGACTATAGTAGATAAGTGTTAAAACATCGTTGTGCTTTGAGAAGGTAAACTAAGTCAGCAGTGATTGAACAAATGCATCAGCGATAATTAAGGACCTACGAAGTAAGAGCTGCTGATGTGGCAGTTCTAAAGGCAAGAAAATTGATCAAAACAGAGATGGTCACAGCAAGAAGCTTCTGAATATCTAAAGTAGCCCATATGGCCTTGTAACTGCGGACCTGACCATCATATACACTTGTCGATGGCTTGGCACTCTCTGATGCCTCTCAACCATGGCAGCGAGGTCTTGTCAGAGGAGGCTGTCAATTTCACAGTACATAGACATTAGGAAAAATATGTATAATGCAATATGAGAAAAAACAGGAAATTAGCAATGGTGCCTCATAAGTAGAGTATGATTGTATTAACATAATAGTTCGACTACATAAATCACAGCCTGCAAGGAAACCACTTCAAGATGATGAGCTCAACAAATAAGACAAAGGGAAAATATAAATGAAACACCTGTTGTGTGCCAGTTAAAAGAAGAGGGTGTATTAATTATCAATATATCCTGTACCCAGTAACTCTCATAACAGCACCTGTGCATAAAGAACTACACAGTCAAGCTGATTATTATGATTTTGTTGCTGACTTCGATTAAAATTGAGTCACTCTTGCTTGAAAAGTATAAAAGAAAAGAAAATCCAACAACTCTTTCATTGGGCATACATGTTCAGGAGACGCTGAAGGAGCGCATTGCACGTATAAAAAAAATTTACCTCAGTTAATAATTTAGCAGGCATACATCTAGATGACGCTCGCAGCTTGCTTGGCGGCATTGATGCTGAAGATGGGATGAACTGAGGCATCGACTATGATGTCATCATGGTGCTGGCAGCAGGAGACGATCATGCACCTCAATTGTGATTACAGGAAGAAAAAAAAAATAAAAGATGCATGCAGTTATCCATTGTAAACAAATAATTTATAAGAGATGAGACTTTCTGTACCTGTGCGAGTAGGAAGAGACCAATGAAGTACATATTCTACAACAATTTCCTTGTCGGCAAATCATCGAGCACCTTTCGAATAAAATCCGCAGCGATGTCCCTTGTTGGCAAATCATCAAGCACCATTAATTCGAGCAGGCAATCGTGCAATCTGACAGAATGGAACATGAACCCTTAGAGGATTGGAGAAAGCAAGAGAGGATAAAAATAAGGAACAACCACTTGCCTTGAGCAGAGGGTGATGCCAGAGATGAGTATGCGCGTTAGATTTAAACACGAAGGCAGTAGAGGCCACTCACGCAGTCCACATAATGGGATCAGACGAATGCTCTAGTCCGTTACAGGAGGAGCATTTGTGGAGGGATTATGGGACGCGGCAGGGCAAGGGATGATGGGAAGGAGGACAGTCGGAGAAGGAAAAGAGATACAGTGGCGAACGAAGGGGCGTCGCTGGGAGGACAAACGTCGATGACTATGGGTGTTCTGTTCTTGTGTTCAACAAAGGATGAAGAAAGGTGAGCCATATAGGTGATGTGGCTCACTGAAATCACAGAGAATTGTGCTATTGGTGTTCTCCTATTTAGGTACCAGTAGGAATGCCCCGCGCGTTGCTGCGGGTCTGAAGTAGAAATATAAAGAAGTTAGACTAAGGATTAGAAGATGTATATATATAGATGCGTTAGCACAATTATGCAGATTGTATTGATTGGCATATAGGTTTCATCAGAAGATTTTGTGTTACTTTTCAAAAAAAAAACTTGTTACTACTATTGCACATTGTTTTTCTCATTTTTTAGCTTTTGCTTAACTTGTCCTTGCAAGATTTGTGATTCTCTTGTTAGACTTTGGACCTGTCCACAAATCAAATATAGATCGCCTAAATCTCGTCCATCTGAACCCCTCACCCCTACTACACATGAGGGTCATCCCCCGTTCTAAAAGTTTTAGGAGTTTTCCTTCATAAAATCATACATGTTTCGGAGGACCACATGTAATCCATATGATTTACAGTTTTGCTAGTTTTTTTTCTTAGAAACGGCAGTTTTGCTAGGCTTTGCTTATAAGCGGTTCAAATATTTGCAAAAAAGTTATCGAAATATATCCATGTGACATCTTGTTTTGAAAAGTTTATTGCGAGGAACACCAAGATGTAATTGGATTTTAATTACGATACTTGGTTTAGGTGCTATGATTTTTTTTCTATTTCAAAAGAAATAGCCAGTGGGGAAATAAATGGGGCTTAGTGGGCGCATGATGTCACTTAGTGGACGGATGATATCACGTTTCAGGATTGTACCAATAAGAAGTTAGAGAATAGGCTAGTGGGAGTTTGCTTTATTAGAAGTATAGATAGGAGATAGGAGATAGGAATATGGTTTGGTTCTGATAACTTTTTTTTATATACCTGAATCTATTATTAACTAAGTATCTAATAATCTGACTTCTGGAACTGAACATATTGATAGTTTAGGCCCAAGACGTACATGTCATGTTTGACTCTAGCATCTGGTAGTCTATTTTTTTTTTCCAAAATCTATTCAAGCACACAGCAGAACAGGAGATTATTTTGATTGATAGTTCAGTTTTAGAATATTGTAGGCATCTATATAGCCTGAATATTTCTTTCATAGTGGTGTTATTATTTGAGATCTGTCACGTCAACTAAGGGTGCATTTGAGAGGGCTCCGCGCCCTCTTCGTTCCTGGAGTCGGAGCGGAACGATGCAATCGTTGAAACAAAATTAGCAGTGCTGATTTGGAGTGACGATACTATATATGCTAAACTCTACAGAAGAGCAATCCAGAGCGAAAACGCTTCACTGCTGAACAAGGCTACCTTACTGCACTTTTAATTGAAAAAGGAACCACGTGACCGAGAGCCCAACCCTACGAGCCCCTGGCCCCGCCCCCTGCCGCCGCCGTCGCCCGCAGCTCACTCCACCTCCCTCCCCTCGCTGCTCTTCTGTAGAGTGAATATTCGCGATGAAAAAGATTATTCAGGTAGAGTGAACATTCACGAATCCACCCGGTTTCCACGCATTGTCAAAGCTTTTCGTTCCCAGCAGCGTGGGTTGTGATGAGTGCATTTTATTTGATAGATCTTACACGTCACCTGAGATTATCTGAAAATGCACGAGGTATTGATGTCAATACCACTTGGTTAAAAAGCTTTTGCTGACCAAAGGTAACGGAGTGCGTGCACGGACCACCCTATCTACCGGCGTCTGGTGCCACCAACGCAAGGGGACAAATGGGATGGATGCCGTGCGTCTCGGCTGCCAAAGCGGTGGTGGCCAGTAAGGATGCAAGCGGGCCCGTCTGCCAGCGCCCCACCACGCCACCGCAACAACTGCAGGAGCCCGCAACCATAGATTAGTTCTCTGCATTTCTCCGCATGGCTTTGCAGGAGCATGCAAGCAGGATTGCGGACGTCTGCCAACCCGCGCCGCTTGGTACAGTACAGCAACTGGCATCTGAATTTTTGGTCGCCATTTCAAGCCGCCATCACCAGTGCGCGACGGCAAGTGAGGAACCAGCCATTCCAGGGGAGTCCTGACGAAGCGGTCATCATCGTTGTCCACTCGTCCGTGCCGGCGAAGCAGCCGCACCCGGGGCACGCGCAGCAGGTGCAGGTCTAGGGCACCCAGGGCAAGCAGTGTGGAGTCGTAGAATGCGTCAGTGGGGCACAGATGGAAAGCCGTAGGTGGTAGCCGGCTGCCGGCCACCGGCGTCATCTCACCATAGCGACGCAGCGTTCCAAAGCGTCGCCACCCATGCGGGTGTGGCTCCAGACCTCGCGAATACGCAGGTGGGATGCAGGTAAGCAGGCTTTACAGGTTCAACCCGTTAAGTCCAACAGACTTCTTGGTCATTATTGTTTTAGCCTGCTAAGCAAGTGCAGACGTCCGTAGGTGGGCCTAGCAGGTAGCAGGTATTCCTGCTCCCCTTTGCATCATAGGCCTTGTTTAGTTCCCAACTTCTCTCCCAAATTCTACTATGCAAAAAGAAGATTCTCCGTCACATCAAAATGTCGGTAAATGCATGGAGTACTAAATGTAGATGAAATTAAAAACTAATTGCACAGTTTTGTTGTACTTTGCGAGACGAACATTTTGAGCCTAATTAGTCAAAATTTAGACAATTTTTACCAAATACAAACGAATTGCTACAATGCGCATTTAATGCGCACTGTAGCCATTCGGATGCCCCCAACTCGGCATCTAAACAAGGGCCTAGTGGCCAGGCAGAGAGTCCGCCGACCGGGGTGCGTGAATCGTGCCACCCTGGCCGAGGCCCAAACCTGCTGGCGGCTGGCTATAAAAAGGTGGAGTGGAGGCGCACACTTGGCCACTTGGCACCTAACCAAACCAACTCAAGTCATCGATCGAGTCCACAGCTCGCGCGCGCAGCCAAGCCAATCCCTCTCCCTCCAGAGCCCAAAACCACCTCGGTCTCTGTGTCTCTCTCTCGCCCCCTGTTTGCCCATCCCATCCCATGGCGACCCACGGCGGCGAGAACGGCAGCGGGCACGCGGCGGAGTGGCGGTTCGCGCGGGTGGCCAAGGAGGGGGAGGGCGCGCTGGCCGTGGCCGGGGACAAGCTGAGCATCCGGGCGGCGCGGTTCAAGATCAGAGCGAGCGTGGACGCGCGCGACCCGCGGCCCGTTCTGCCGCTGGCGCACGGGGACCCCTCGGTGTTCCCGGCCTTCCGCACCGCCGCCGAGGCCGAGGACGCCGTGGCCGCCGCGCTCCGGACGGGCAAGTTCAACTGCTACCCCGCCGGCGTCGGCCTCCCCGACGCCCGCCGGTACGTACGGTTACGGTGACTCGATTTGAATCTCTGCATGCTTGCAATCTTATCTACTACTATGTCTTTAAATCAAATCATTGTTTAGTAGTACAGCTCAAGTTCAGAGCTGTCGTGTTCATCGATCGTATCCTTCCTAGCAGGGATGAAAACGGATCGGATACGGGCGGATATCACTGATATCATATTTGTTTTCATATTTCTGGTCGGATTCGGATTCGAATACGGATAGTGTCAGCCATGCCGAATAGGATACGATTGGATGTCGACATCATAAATATGCGATTTAAATATTCGGATACGGATACGGTATCGGATGTTGAATATCTGGACTCGGATACGGACAGATCTGAACCCCTCTAAACGAATTCGGTCTCGAATACGGTCGGAAAATATCCGTACCGTTTTCATCCCTAGTTCTTAGTATATATAGGCATCTCAAAGAAATTTTTATAGTATACAGTGTATTAGGCATCGTTAGTACCACTCAAGTTCAGAACAATCTGTCTTTACCGGCCTCATTTTGTAAGCTCAAGTCCCGATAGCCATGTGATCGATAGGCATGGCCAAGCAATTTACCCAGCTAGTCACGCGCCATGCATGCGTCCGACGTGGCACGCCACCTGCGTTGTGGCTCTCTCTGGGTGGGCTGCCGTAGCCAGGCGTTTTGTTTTTGGCGAAACCACCTCTGAAAGTTTTTCTGCAATCAAGGGAGAAAAGAGGCTTTCTGAAGTGCTTCTCATGATAGAGACGTGTCTTGACGTGTCATGATAGGGGTAGTACCACCATGGAGTATTTCCTAAGAAGAAAACGCTACCGGAAATGAAGGAAACTACCTACCTTGCTGGAACTGGAATAAACTTGCTTGTTTTGATGAAGCACTTACAGGAGTCATGCGTGGCAGGCGAAACACTGCCAAATAAACATAAACATTCCGGTCTCTATGGGATAATTAGCAGTATATATATTCTCTAAAAGTATTGCAGTATATTATCTTTCTTAATGAGCTTCTATGAATAATTTCACTTTTTCATATATTCTTGCATGCTTATTATTGACCAGCCGGCGTAACCTGTTTACATTTAAAATTTTAAATCCGTCCTTATATGAATATGAATACTGAATTCAATTTTGCTGCTTTATTTAAATAATAGTTCTCTGGCGGAGCACCTGTCAAGTGATCTTCCATACAAGCTGTCAACTGATGACATCTTCCTCACTGCTGGAGGCACTCAAGCCATTGAGGTTGTCGTCTCAGTCCTTGCTCAACCGGGCACCAACATATTGCTCCCGAGACCAGGCTATCCAAACTATGAGGCGCGTGCAGGACTGCACAACTTAGAAGTTCGTCGTTTCGATCTGATTCCTGAAAGAGGGTGGGAAATTGATATTGACTCTCTGGAGACGATTGCTGACAAGAACACCACCGCAATGGTCATCATAAACCCCAACAATCCTTGTGGGAGTGTCTATACCCGTGAACATTTAGCCAAGGCATGGCTGCTGCTTATTTTACTGATCATTCAAATGAAATTGAATTAGTTTTTTAACTAATCTTTGTGGAGACCAATGCAAATTGTGTTCTAAGCATGTCTTGATGTCATTTAGGTCGCGGAGGTAGCAAGGAAGCTTGGAATACTAGTCATCGCTGATGAAGTATATGGAAATCTGGTGTTTGGGGACACCCCTTTCGTCCCCATGGGTGTCTTTGGCCACGTTGCCCCTGTGTTGAGCATAGGATCACTATCAAAGAGATGGATAGTGCCTGGGTGGCGACTTGGTTGGGTAGCTGTATGTGATCCCAACAAGATTCTGCAAAAAACAAAGGTAAATCAGTAGCCCATATCTTACGTCTCCTTATTTTAGGTAGTGTTGCTACGCTGTTTCACTAACTACCGATTTTTGCAGATCATTGCATCGATCACAAACTTCCTTAACGTTTCGACTGATCCAGCAACTTTTATTCAGGTTAGTGGCTTGAACATTTTCCCCTACACTGTGGTATCCATTCATTTCAATTTTTCTCTCGACATAGGAGAGCTGCATATCTTTTATATAATAAATACAGACCTCCATTTCAAATTATTGAAAATGATTATACGCAAACATGCGATAGATTCTTTTAATAATAATACCTTGTGAAATAATTGTCTCATCAATTCAAATGTGTTTAAAATAATGTTGATTTTGAGTTGTGCTATTTCATTTTGCCCTGCGATCTGTGGCAGGAAAAGTGCAATGTTATTTTAGATAACATACCAAGTTTTGTCATTACGAGATCTGAAAAATGGGAAATTGTCTGTATACATGCTTTCAGGATCTAGTTCCTAACTAGTATTCATTTTTATTTTCGCAAGCACGTGTCTTACATATTTTATCTCAGATAACTAAGAGTTAGTTACTGTAAAAATTTGATTAGGGAGCACTTCCCCATATTCTTGAGAACACAACGGAAGATTTTTTCCAGAGGATCATTGGTCTGCTAGCGGAAACATCAGATATATGTTACAGAGAAATAAAGGACATCAAGTGCATCACTTGCCCTCACAAGCCAGAAGGTTCCATGTTTGTCATGGTAAGCAATTTACTAAAATATATGTTGTTATAGTGATTGAACAGAAAAAAATAATAATACAAAAGAAACAGTGAAGGATTGTGTTAGAGCAACCAGCACCTAAAGTGCTAATATACTTAAAGTTTCAACTTAATCCACTAGCTCTTGTCTATTTAGAAATTATTTATTTTTTCATCAAAATTAGTCATGTTATTATATAAACATTGTATCTCCATATATGTATCTGTTACACACAACCACACTGAATGAAACATACAGATAATCTTAGAACTTGTTTGTCAGTTTTCTAACTTGGAGAAGTCACAAACAGGTGAAATTAAATTTGTATCTTTTGGAAGGGATCCATGATGATATTGATTTTTGCTGCAAGCTGGCAAAAGAAGAGTCCGTGATTTTGTGTCCAGGTGAGATGAATTTGATTTTTTTTGGAAAAGATTATATATCTGACAAAAACTCAGTTTTGGCTCTAGCAATTGTATGTTTCAGGTTACAAGTATTCCAGGCTTAACTGTACGTTTGTGCTCAGAAAATGCTTTAAGAAATTAGCAATGCATTAATGCTAGAATACAATTATGAATCGTCTTTTATTTATATATTGAACAAAATGTAACATAGGTGATTCACTAATATATAAATGTTGGGATGATTCTCCTTTATCTTCTTATTATAGATGTTAGTGAAGAATAGACAGAGAGATATACTTGTTTAGGCTAGACAGGTAGATATTTGTTACGTTCACAAAAAAAGGTAGGTATTTGTTACTCTAAGGTACTGGTTAATATAAGTGTCTCATCTTAAATTGATACCAACGTCTCCTTAATCTTTACATACATGTGTTTCTCCAATGCAGGGAGTGTTTTGGGAATGGAAAACTGGATCCGTATCACTTTCGCCATTGATTCATCTTCTCTTCTTGATGGTCTTGAGAGGATCAAATCTTTCTGCCAAAGGCATAAGAAGAAGAATTTGCTTAATGGCCATTAACTGTATCTGAGTTCAAAGTTGTTACCCAGTTCCATCATTTTCTATTGTATCATCAACAAATGTGGAACTTTGAAATCCCTCAGAATTAATAAAGTTAATGTTTGCATATCAGCATATGCAAGTCAGTGTACATTTTTAGCCACCTTAATCCTCTGTTTTGAGATCTTTTGATTTTGCATTTGTTTCAATTTGCAATTGCAATGTTCTTTTCTTCTAATTTGACATCATTTATATGTGTGGTAATGGTGAAATACCTATTCCCATGTATTATGTACTATGTCAGTTGTGAAGCTTTTGTGTTGACTGAAAATTTACAACTCCAATATTTGATCACATAATTAAGGACGAGTTTTGATTTGGAAAATTTACATTGCTTAGAGAGATTAAATGTATTGATAAATGGACTCATAAGTCATTATAAGAAAATAAAATTATCCTATCCAATTATGCTTTACCATAACCGCAATTCACTATATGAAATCGCCACAAAACAGTGACAAGAGAAAAGTAATGGGTATTTCATGATTGCCTTGGTCTATCGGCGCCAAGTCTTTGCTCAAGCTTCCCCGCCACGTGGTTTGTCGCTTCAAAGTCTCCGACTTGCCCTTCACGCTTGCAACGGTTTATCAAGCCAAGTCTTGTCTTGATCTTCTCCACCTAGTCATATGACTATGTCTTGTCTCATATGCAATGAACTCCTTCATCACATGTGTGAGCTTTGCAACATATCCAAGCCATTTTCACCTCCATGGCATAGGTTGCTCATAGTAATGTACTTGTGGACTAATCGCCTATGTATCTCACATCAATACATATTAGTCCACCTAGGTTGTCACTCAATTACTAAAACCAAACAAAGCAAGATCTTAATTGCTTTCAATCTTGCAACTGGGGCATATGTTTCACCAAAGTCAAGACCTTCAACTTGAGTATAACCTTGAGCTACCAATCTTGCTTTGTTCCTTACTACTATCCCATCCTGATCTTGCTTATTGCGAAAGACCCATTTGGTTCCAATCACATTTTGTCCCTTTGGCCTCTCAACTAGCTCTCATACTTGATTTCTTGTGAAATTGTTCAATTCTTAATGCATAGCATTGATCCAATCAACATTCTTCAAAGTTTCATCTATCTTCTTTGGTTCAATGAATGACACAAATGAGAAATGCTCACAAAATGATGCCAATCTTGATCTAGTTTGCACACCTCTAGAAATATCTCCAATTATAGAGGCCAATGGATGATCTCTTGCAACATTGGTTGGTTGGAGCACTTGAACTTGATTGCTTGCACTTGGTTGGTCATTGGGTGACAACAGAGGCGATTGCTACAATAGCAAGCCGTGTTGATTTCTTTGGTCCAAAATGAATGACTAACATTGTACTCACTCAACATTGTACTCAACAGAATTTTGGCGCTCCAAAATTTGAAACTAAACACAGCCTAGGTGCTCGAGGATAACAAACACCACACGGCGCCGGAAGTGGTTCGCCGTAACCAACAGCGGAAGGATGCCGTCGTTGAACTCGTGGTACACGTTGGCCGTGAACCCGCCGGTGGAGAAGAGCACGGCCGGCACGTCGCACCGCACGTCTGAGCAAGTTTCTTCATCTTGATCACTCTGGTTTGAAATCATGGCTAGCACAAACGTGCCTTTTCCTTTCTCAGCATCCGAGACCGAGAGTGAGATTTGTTTTTACATCGGCCATGGGACTTGGGACTTGGGAGCAGGACGATCAGGAGATCCCATCCACCCCACGAGGCACGAGCACCCTCAGTGGCCAGTACTGTTCGTTGGTGTTTTTTTTAAAGTTGCTTTACCAGTCGCATCAGCACGGAGAGGGCACCATTAGCACGACGGAACAAATACACCGAGGGTCCCTGTTTTTGCATCTTAATAACAAAGTCAGCTTACTTAGCTCATATAAACTTATAGAAAAACAAAAAATAAAGTAACCTTCTCCATGTATACGGCCTTGCATGTACCGTACTGTGTATATGAATACGCTGATAATTAAGATGTAAATAATCATGCAGTTAATTATTAGTTTTACTCTGATGCTACCAACTCCTCATTTTTTATATCACTATTCACTGGTGGCCCGATGATGGCAAAAAATAGAAAGGAGGGAGCTCATCTGCGTTGACCAATTCGTACCGCTCTAGTAGTTGATGATGGGCCATCAGTGGGCCGGGCCTAAAGTTGACACAAATAATCGCTATCCGTGCCGATTCATAAAGATGAACCGGCAGCCCGGTACAGAGACCATCCATGCGCACTCAAAACATAAGCCTCGTCATGCAGGATGTCAATTCAACAGGGCTAGCACATAATTCTCTCCCAACAATATACTATCCCTGTTGAGCGTTTTCAAGAGTCTTCGTAAACATAATTCACATATATCCTCATAAATTATAGGGTGCATCCTAACAAAAAATATCACTACAAGTAGTTCTCTCCCCAATAATTTTCATATACACCTTGTTTGCTGTCACTGAAATTTAACTTATGCTGCTGCTTATATTAATTTGTTGTGAGAGAAAAATATTGTTCGTTCGCTAAAAAGTAAGGTGCATACTGTCACCTTAAATGAGAGCAAGGATGTTATGAAATATATATAGGGTGTTGGGTGAAAGATTGTTGGAGGGTGATTTTTGTCGAATAAACCTTAGAGAAAATTAGTTCCTTCAGCACGAATGCATTAGCGCTTGGCCAACCTGCCCCAACCCGTTCCAACCTGATCTTGTTATACACCTAACCCGCCCCGCCTCATTAGCTTTCAATGCCCATTTGCACCTGTCCAAACAAACTCCAAATCAAAACCCGACCTATAAAACTCATTGCAACCCGCCCCATTAGCAGGCTTAGTTCCTTGGTCTTAAAAAAAGTTGTGTTTTCTATCTTGGTCCTTTTTGCTGTGAACTTTCCTATTTGGTTCCAGAACAAAATTCGTTTCTTAGCCCTTCCATTAGATTGAGACTCTAACGGTGTTAACTTCTAGGCTAAATTTTCCTTTTAGCCCTGCCATCGAAGGCAACCGACGGTTCGAAGCATAGTAGCATACTACATGGAGGGAGAAGGAATTTGTGCTAGCTTCTCTATCTAGGCCGTGACGGCGCTGCACGCGAGGCGGCCCTCGCCATTCTCGTCGCAGGCGCGCATGAGCTGTTTGCGCCGTCGCACGCTCAACCGTTCCGCTCTTGCCGCCCTTCGTGATGCAGCCGCAAGCAAGCCGCCTCCACCCTCCGCACACCATCGGCGCTGGACTCCTGGCTCGCGGAGTCGGCCACACTCGAGGAGGCACCCATGCCTACGCGCCTGGCTGCAACCTACGAGGTGGGCGCCCAGACCAGCGCAGCCCGCGGCCAGACCCTGCTCGGCGCTCTGCTGGGCCCTGGCTCGCGACGCCGGTGAGCTCCGAGGCGGCGCCCAGGCCCGCGCGACGACTGGCATACGTCCAGGCTGCCAGACACGTGTGCGCGCCTGTATTGCGAGCAAGCGGCTGTGCTCCGAGTTTCGATGCGAGCAGAGAGAGACGAACGGGTAAGGACAAATAGGAAAGTTCAAAGGGGCCAACAATACAAACACGCCAAGGAACTAATTTTCTTTAAACCTTAATACGGTACCGAGCAGCCCGAGATAGCCGAGCTGTAAAACTCCCGGCCTGAAAGAGGAAAAAATATGCTTAGAGCTACTCAGACTGGGAGCCCATCCATAAACTTTATTAGGTCCCCAGCCTGATGCCAGAAGAAACTGTCTAATGCCAAAATTCGTAAGTTCAGTATGAAAGATTTTGATACCACCAAGAGTTGAGTTTTTCCTATGGCTTTTGTCTAATGATAGGCTCCTTACTAGAGATAACGTGGCTAAACGCAGAAATGTGAATGATCCTGCATGTCTGTTTTGCAGTGAGCCTGAATCTATAACTCATTTATTCTTTGATTGTTGTGTTGCCAAAAATATTTGGCTCATTGTCTCAGAGGTGTTAAATCAAAACTTGGGAACTGATTTTGAATCGATTGCTTGATTCTGGGTGGCCAATAAGCGTCATAAAGTTACTAATATTATCTCCTCATCAGTCTTGTGGTCTTTATGGAAATTGAGAAATGAGATTTGTTTTCAGGGAGTATCATGGACAGGCTTGGAAAAGGTTTTATGGAGGATTGTCAAGATGGTAAGGAGATGGAGTCCTTTGTTCAAGCTGGAGATTGGACATCAAGTGGAGGACTTTGCAGATCAACTGGAAGCAAGAGCAAGATCTCCTCGCATTCAGTGGAAGACGGATGTCGGGAGCCAATAAATAGCTCCCACACATTAAAAAGGCCCGATGGAATGATAGAATCATTCGCGAAGCTAAGGGACGATCGAAGGCAGAAACCGGGGCCCATATGAAGAATGGGCTATAATTGAATATCAAGGCTTTGGTTTAGGCCTCAGCCCGATTGATGAACAACATGTGAGTAAAAGCACACACCGCCAACCCCTAGGGAGGTGTCCGCCTCGCCCGACACCCAGGATGTCAAGATAGTTTGGCTCGAAGGAGTCAGTATACGCCCCATGCTCCCTCGAAATGGGGAGGGAAGGCAACTCCCCCGCATGACCCCAGGGGTCTGGATCCTTAAGCGCCCGACACCTACCCTCGTCCGGCCCCTCACAAGAGGACCCTCGCCTCGCCTGACGACCCAAAGAGGGGCCTGGAAGGTCTACCGCCAACCCACACGTGGAAGAACCAACCTGCAGGCGTCGTACAGAGATTGGCACGCCCGAGGCTACACTACACTGCACTTAAAGAGCACGCAGCGGCTACAGTATAGGGTGGTACAGTGACATACCAAAGGGCTTCGTACGACGCCAATTGGAGAAGTTGCGCTTGAACCCTATGCCGCGCCTCGTGGCGCGACGGGACTGAACATCGCCAACGGTCAGTCGACAAGCTATTGTAGCCATTCCGACGGCGACGCCGCAGCATGGGGGGTCGCCCAGTTCTCGACGACCGAGCCCGAGGAACCCTTCTCCCTTGGCCTATCGTTACTCCAAGGCTCCCCCTTTACGCTATAAAAGGGGACGCCATGGGACCCTTCAGAACAAGCTCTCTGGACTATCTACAGTTCACAGAGCAAACCCACACACACATACACATTCGTCCACATCAAGCACGGAGACTTGGGAGCTCTTTTCCCTCTCTCGCCATTGTTGTAACCCCTACTACAATCAATCAGAACAACGGGTAGCACAAGTGCGCTGCGACTGGACTAGAGACATTCCGCCCGAACCAGTAGAAATATCTTTGTGTCCACCATTGCTAACCATCCGAGCTTAAACACTCATCATATAAGTTTACTAGTCGAGGGTGTCAAAACCTCGACTGTTGGCGCGCCAGGTAGGGGGCTTGCACATTTCGCCACCTTCATCCTCCAGTTTGTATGGCATGTCACGAGATTGGTTGGGTTCGCGGCGCGCGCATGCGTTTTGGGAGCCTCGACTTCGTCGTCACCACTGAGGGGGACCTGGAGTGAGTCCCCACCATCGTTTCTCCACCCTCTCCTCCTGTCAGCCTTGACACAACGAAGGAGACGCCAGAGGGGTCACGGTCACACCCCTTCGAAAGTCGTGCCTCGAAGCATGGACATCACGATGGCCCCGACCACCGCGGGTCAGGACACCAGTTCACCACTTGGGGGTCCTACCCTCCAGAATCTTTCACTTGGGGTTTTCCCCTGAGAGATGGTAGCCTAGGGATCCGTTCCCTAGAGTACCTCACTTGGAGCGCCCCGACAGCGCCCACGCAGGCGACGTAGAGTGCCTAAAGACGCAGCCGCCGTCCCCACGCCACGCGAGTGACGAGCTCAACGAGGTGACGGAACGGCTCATGAGTTCCATTCGTGACCTTCTTGTGACGAATCCTGAGCCTCTCTCGAATGACGACCAGAGAGAGCGGAATCACCGCGGGCCGCAAAAAGCACCCGGAAGAAGAGCATGGGAACACCGATCCCCATGAAGAGGACACCGCCAACGCCCTCTGCAGAGGAACCTCCCCCTCGTCTCATATGGATGAGAAGAGGGAGGGCGACCCCGCCCTCTCTAAACCACGACCTAGGTGGTTGGAGGCTTGGCAGGAGGAAACCTCAGGCGTGCAACCCCTCTTGGAATCGTGGCGCACGGGGGCTAGAAACGGTGCCGACATGCGTGAAGGCAACGAACACCTATACGTTGGAACCCACGCCGCGCCTCTGCCCCGTCACCACCATCCCAAGCATGGGAACCGCACCCTCACCGACGCCAAGGCATTGGTAAGAATGAGGAGAGCCTCAAAAGCACGCCGTGAAGCCATGTCTTGGATCCCAGCGAACCCATTGGATTCCTTTACAAAAAGATACCGATCGCGGGCTCTCAGACACGGTGGGAACGACGATGACGCCCCCAGGACGGTGCGATTGGTGGAACAATGCAGACATGACAAATCTCGGTGACCCAGAGGCCCTGGGTAGCTTCCTTGGCGATGGGATGGATTGTGTATGCATAATGATGGGTACTTGATAAGGACGTTTCTAGGGTTTCAGTTCATGGCTTTCCATGATTATAGTGAAAAAGATGATTTCCATGTTTGTACTGAGTACGTTTATGGTTTTAGTGTGCATGTATGGAGATGATTTTGATGGATCAAATTTGTATGCTTGGTTTGCACGTTGATAAGTTCAAGCATATTGTGAAATTTGTGTGTACAGTAGTGATTGATGATTTTGGCAGGTATAATGGCGTTTTAAAAGAACAAGCTATTCTTGCACTATCCGAAGGATCATGGTACCTTCGGTCCTTTTCTACCAGCACTACCTACACCATTGTGTGACTATGGGTTACCGGCCTTTGTGAGCCACTCTAGGCATCCGGACTCAGCTGGGCGTGCTTTCTATGTGTGTCAATTTAAGCGTCCCCTGAGACTTGATTCTTATCTAAACGGATGCAACTTCTTCAGGTGGATCGATGGCCATGAGATGTTTGATCCGCTCATTAGGTTGTTTCCTTACGACCCATGAAAGCGCTGGCCATATGATGAGTTTGTTCGTTGGGTACCGCTGCCACCAAACCCTTTCGGAAATGACAGAGGGAGAGAAGGTTTACGTAGCTTTGTACTGACAACCCAATCCTCATTGCTACTGTGGAGTGTCAATGATTCTGACAACTCCTAGCTAGTGGAATGCCTTCACTCCCTTGTACCATTGTGGCTTGCCTGATTATGTAAGTGTGCTAATGAAATGAATCTATTTTGATAGGTGTTACTGTTGTGCTCATTATAACATTTCACTTGCAACATTTTCTTTTCGCAGAGGGTTCCCATCTTGTGACTTCGAGGAGTACAACTATGGACCTAAATCGCACTGGCCTTCTGAGTATGAATTTGTGGAGTTTGAAGCAGGCATCAAGCCATGGCCATGCACAAAAATTCCTGACCGTAAGTGCAAGTGTGGCATCAAGGCTCGTGAAGGAGGTGTTCCATCCGAGCTAGGATATGAATACTACTGTGGTAATGCTTACGGAGGGCCATCTGAGGAATGGGTGAGTTGACTGAACCGATGAAGTTACTAAATCAACAAAGGCAACCAGTTTGTTTGCTCATTGGTTTGTGTTTGTTTAGGTGGGGGGACATGCAATTGGGAGGACTTCCCAGGTCGTGCAGACTTAATAGAGAGCCTGAAGGTCCGTTCACCTCTCGAAAGAGATAGGAAGACTTTGTTCTGGCAGGAGAAGAAGATGGAGGTGAGGAGGAAGTACGGTGTACATATCCCAACATGGAAGACAAGGAACAAGCTTCTTGAGGACTTTCCTCGAATGACCAGTAAGAAGTTGAATTTGGTCTATCACAAAGATGAGTTGATGTCCTTCTGGAGACAAAACAAAGAGGCCTACGACCCTAGGGAGCCCGAGGAAGCAAGGGAGATTGCCTTTTTCCATAGAAGGGCACAAGAGGGCTCTAGACCTTTGAATCGCCAATTATGTGAGTACTTCATTTCGAAATTGTTGAGACATGTGCATCTTGTTACATTTGTTGCCAATGAGATATTGTTTCATTCTTGTAGTCCCCGATGATGTACCGAATGATGGCCATCTCCCCACACCCATGGAGGAGGACGATGGCGATGACAATGACGATGACCATGACCAGATGATGACGACGATGATGGTGAGCACGATGACCATGACGATGGCGATGACCATGAGTAGTGTCTCTACATGGTGCAGTACATATTTTGCAAATGCTAATAGGTTTGGCATTTCATAGGTCTTGTATATGGTAGATTGAAGATAGGCACGATAGCGCTGCTTCTTTTGTGCCAAGGCAGCTAGATCCGTACATATTTTCCAAATGGCGTGGGGTTGCCATTTGGTAGAACTTCTTCATGGTAGATGGAAGACTAGTGTTAGTAGTAGTGCTTGTATATGCTACATGGAACATGTAAGTGATGGTGATGACGACGACGTTGGAACAATGCTGCGAACTTGTTATGGTGTGTAATGCTTTGAAGTCATTATGATATGAGTCATTTATGGTGTGTAACAAGATGTGAAGAATGTTTGGAAACCTTAAAAAAGTCAATGAGTTATGAAATGGTGGAGTTATGAAAGGGTTTCACAAAAATAGCGTCACATGGAAATGGCCAAGGCATTTCGTGTTTGGAAAAAAAACATGAACATAATTCAATTTGAAGGACGTATGTTTCAAAAAAATTCAGGAAACATAGCACACTTGGAGGTAATGTGAACAATGTTTATCTTTGGATTCATGCTTTTCATGTAAACAATTGTTTTAATTTGAAATTGAGTGGAAGATGGGACAATATATTAATGAAATGACACTTGGAGAAGATAGTTTTTGATAGAAGATCAGCCTTCATATACCTCACGCTCACGAAACATTCCATACGATGCGAGTAGCGGTACATTATAGGCACCTTAACTGTTTTGATAGAAGTCAAGCATATGGAACATAATAGTGAAGGATTTCCATCTGTGCTTTTTTTTGTTTGTTTGGGGTAACCATGAGTGTGTGAAGAAGTAGGTCTTGATCCTGAACCTTTCCGGTGCGCGGCAACTGAAGTGTGTTAAGAAGTTTTGATCTAGACTTTCTAGGGCTATCGCGCCAGCCAACATGGTGCGACAACCCTGTCGCACCAACAACACTGGCGCGACAAGCAGGTACCAGCCCAACGGGACCTCTCTATTTTTGGTGGTCAGCTGGTGTGACAGCGCCACACCAGTGAAGGTGGCGTGACTGTGCCGCGCTGGCCTGCCTGGCGTGACCTTATCGCGCCACCTTCACTGGCACGGCACTATCGCGCTAGCTAGCCACCGAAAATAGAGAGGTCTGGCCTGCCTGGTAAGTGGTTATCGTGCCAACAGTCCTAGCGCGACAACCTTGTCACGCCACCCTTGCTGGCGCGACAGACCTAGGAATCACATTTTTTTCTTTTGTTACTTGAAACATCAAGTGGAGATCACAATTTAACAAACAACAACAACATGACAAGTTCACATAGTTCACATACTAGTTGACATAGTTCACATAACACGTATAGAAGTCATCGACAGTCCACATAGTTGACATACTTCACAAGTCATTGGCAGTCCACAAAGTTCAGTAAATTGCCAACATGAACCAACATACAAAAGTTCACAAAGCATGGTTGAGATGGAGATTAGCTAGGTGAGAAGGGGTGTCGAGGACGACGTTCGCGGCTTGGATGTGTCGGCTAATGATTAGGACTACCGATGTTGGAGCGGTCACGGGGACGTCCTCGCATATTTCATCCTTGACCTCGTCGTGGGCGTTGGGATGAACTCTACACAAAACATACAAGAGATATGTGAAACAACTAACATGAGCCTTGGAAGTGAATTTAATAAATTAGCAATGTTTATGGCCATCCACTACCAAGAACACTCATGTGTTACTGTAACCATTTGTAGTCATGTTGAAACATTTGATCAGAAGTAGCTTTTGTGAACTGTTTGCTTCTCATTCAAAAATGTCTGTTATACTTTAACAGAAACTACAACTTGCTACTGTATATGAGCTAGATCCCAGAAACAGCAAGCCCACATAGCTTGATCACATAGCAAGATCACAGAAACTGTATATGAGCAAGTTGGTGTTGCATATGACCAAGTTGGTATATAGTGTATGAGCAAGTTGGTAATGAGACACACACCTGAGTTTGTGTATCCTGAGGGGCATCAACAAGTTGGGAACCAGTATGAAACATTTTATCAGAAGTAGCTTTTTGTATACTGTTTGCTTCTCATTCAAAAATGTTTGTTATACTTTAACGGAAACTGCAAGTTGCTACTATATATGAGCTAGATCCTAGAAACACCAAGTCCACATAGCTTGATCACATAGCAAGATTGCAAAAACTGTATATGAGCAAGTTGGTGTTGCATATGACCAAGTTGGTGTACAGTGTATGAGCAAGTTGGTAATGACACACGCACTTGAGTTTGTGTATCCTGAGGAGCATCAGCAAGTTGGGAACTAGTCAACTCTTCTTCGCCATACGTTGGATCATGGAAGTCATCATCATCACTATTGTCATCTGCTTCGTCATCCCTTCTTCTTGCTCAGGAGATCTCCGGTATCTCAAGCGCTACCCTTGTCGCACCAGCCTTTGGTTTGTTCGGGTTTGGTGGCTTTGGGATGGTTGAGGTGGCACTTGTACATCGTCGGTGCTCATGCAACTCAACTTGCGAGCCATGCGTCGATAGCAGGTAATCACTTTCTGCAACAGAGCTCATGTTAAATGACAAGTGGTTACATATCAATTCGGGTGACAAGGAAAATACATAGTCACAGGGCAAGTGCCTTGGCGAATTCTTCTAGATGTGTATTGTCGGTCCCTCCTGCATGGCCAAGGTAAACTCTGGCCTCATTGGAGAGGTGAGCTAGCTGAGTTGCCTAGAGGGCAAGCATAATCAACATTAGCACATACTTTTCAATTGAACCTACGTGAAGGCATTGTTGAATTGAAACGTACCATGTAGTTCTCAAGTGGAGCTCTCTAGGGCTGCACGCTCGTCCTTGTCATGTTATCATATGGGTCCTCATCATCGCTGCCATGTTCATCTATGGGAATGCTCGAGAGCGGTGGATGCACAGAGATTCTTGTGGACCTGTGAAGCCATACCAGGTACTCACGGTAGTTGCTCGGCACACAATGACACCCATTGGTGGGTTTGACCCTCTCTCTCGCTTCCCAGGCTTGGACGTATCATTCATGCTTCTCAAGCCAGTTCTGACCACGAAACCTTCTTCTCCTGGAAATCCTGCAAACAAGACACATGTCCAAACTTGAGGTCTTGTACGATCGATGCAATGGTTCGTAATGTTAGATGAAAATTCCAACTTACTCATGCAACTGGTGGGTTGTCGCCTCGTGCTTCAGAGGGAAATTTTGATTCCTACCAAATTGCTTCATCACTCTTTGGGGCAAATGGTGCTCGACCACATAGTAGAAGATCATTGGAGTATTGGATCGCCACAACACCTTCTCAGCCTCAACATGTGGGGCCATGTTCAACCCCACACATCTGCCCTGTCATATGGATCCCATTGAACCTGTAACTAGTTTTCATTAGTACATGGCATGGTTCATACTTTGTGAAGATAAATGAAAGGAACGATCGGTGCTACAACGAACCTGATTTGTTGTTAGGACATCCAAATCATTAGAGTACTGAATGTAGCGCTGTTATGGCTGACCCTGAACCGACTTGATGCCCGTCCAAAGGTAGCAGATGGGGGTATGACAGTCACCATGTGTCCAATTCTGAAATAGAGAAGAATTGTAAGCATTCACATATTCAATGCATGAAATTGAAGACATTTAGCAAATACATGCAAGGTACTTACCGGAACTGTCCCTCTATGCACCCGTCTAAAGGAATGTGCTCCCAAATCCAAATCTGTAGCAAGTATGTGCAACCACCTAAGTTCGAATTAGGCTGAGCCCTCCTACAAACCTCACAGAGCTACCAATACAACCAAGCAAGAGTTGTAGACCCCCAACTACACTGAGCGATGTTCTCCCATGGCTCACGAAGTTGGGGAAGGACCATCCATGACATAGTGTTCCTAGAAGTGTCTGGAAACAAAAATTGTGCCACCATGTGCCACAGCCACACACAAGCGTACCTCTCAATGATACCGTTGAACCGTTGCCACAACCAGGCAGAGCTGACACCCGAAGTCTTCTTCTCCTTCTTCCCTTCTTCAGGGTTGAGAGGTCGGTAGGTGGTACCCTGCTCCACCATATCCTTCCAGTTCAGTGGGTCTACCGTGCCTGTCACTGCTAGACCATCCAAGCGAAGGCCCAAAATATTCCCGACGTCTTTCAAGAGCAAAGACATCTCTCCAAAGGGTAGGTGAAAGGTATGGGTCTCCAGACACCATCTATCGATGAAGGCGGTGAGGGGACCATCCATGTCTGGGAGACCAGCATTGATAGCTCTAGCCAAGCCTAGAAAATCAGCTCTTGCGAGGTAGGGGGCGTAGCGCTCGTCCCACTCCAGCGCACTACAATTTTGACCCTATTGCCACATGACGCCCTTTGCAACGCCACAAATTATGTTGTAATAGGGGTGTAATTTGCAACATTTCCCCAAAAATATGGCAACAAGGTGACTCTGTTGCCACAAAAATAGTGCGTTGCAATATTTACCTTCGCCATTGCAAGAGGTGAGACCTATAGCAACCCTTTTGTGAAAAGTGGGCTATAGGTTCAAAATATTGCCATGATGACATTACGTCACATTAGAACTAATTGGCGTTGCAACTGACTGGTGCTCTGGCAATCATATAGAACAGTGTTGCCATTGCTTAACATGATTGCCACAGTGTTGTTGGGTTATAATATTTCTCACGACCATTGCAAAAGGTAGATTGTGTATTGCAACTAAATTTCTAAGGCGATGCAATAGTTTGTTTCTGTTGCCACCGTTTTTGTTTGTTGTAATATTTATCACGACCATTGCAATAGGTAGACTATGTATTGCAACTAAATTTCTAAGGCGATGCAATAGTTTGTTGTTATTGCCACATTTTTATTTTGTTGTAATATTTATCATGACTATTGCAATAGGTAGCTGTTTATTGCAACTAAATATCTAAAGCGATGCAATAGCTTGTTGCTATTGCCACATGTCAGTTTGGTTGCTATAAAATCCTAGTGTAGAAAATAAATGTATTTTGTGGGCTTTACGTATAGCAGAAGGGCCCAGGTGTGCGAACAGCCATCAACCGGTGGCTACTGTTGTCACGCCCCCCACAACTCATAGGCGGAGCCACCACTAGGCATAGATGGCCAACGGCCCGTGCCAGGGCGACACCGCCCGAAGGGGTCAGGCTGGCATGACACGTCATGCCTCCAGGTGTTGCATGGTTAAGCAACGCTTAAGACGTTGCATTAGTTGTTGTTGTTGTTGCCACACATTCAACTGTAGCAAAACCTTAGGTTGCAACACCCTAGGTGTTGCAAGTCCAATACACATTTGCAACACCGTACAGAAAAGCGTTGTGCAAGCCTATTGCCACCCTTGATCTTGCAACGCCTCCCAATGCTAAATCTGTGTTGCTATTGCTGCTATTGCAACGATTTTGGGTCTATTGCAACACATTTGGGGCGTTGAAATAGGGTCAAAATTTAGTAGTGGCGGTCAGTGAGTTCGGGGATGCAACGGGCCCAAAGCCTGCGAAACAACAACATTACAATGAATTATGTTACAGTAACAAAATATATGTGGAAATGAAAGACAATTTTCTTAAACATGACATACGTTAGGAAGCAAGGAAGAGTAGTTCAGCTACGAAAAGGCATGGCGAAGTGAAGGCGTAAAGTTCATGCATAATTAGGAAACCAAGGAGTACACAAACATAGAAGTACAGATCAATGAACCATATAAACTTTGTTTTCTCAAGTACAACGAAACCTATAAAGTAAATAAATTCATCGACATTAACTAATTGTATGAATAATGGCATGACGGATAAAATAGTTTGATGACTTGTGCTTCTTAGTAATGGCAACAAATATTCTCCTACTTATGGGATGTGGGTTGACATCTCATTACTAGCATAGATATCACTGCAGCTTTCACTAGTGATTTAAACTACTAGTGTTGCATAACATAAGCACGGTGCATAATTCGGAAGCTTGGCTGACTTATGGAAAAAAGGTCAAAAAAGAAAGTATCACTTACATTACCCTTGTCGATCATCAAGTGTGCTCGGTGGTCGTTGTCGTAATAGGTCTCAAGAAGGGGGAACTGTGGGTGCGCCATGCTGCAATTGTGAAAACAATAAGGCAATGTTAGAATATACAACATATAAATGAAACATGTTATGCTTAAAAAACAAGGAACAAAGGCATGAATTATATAACGAAGACCTATTGGAACCTATGTACCTTTATACGTTTCAAACCACTAGTACTTCTGTTTCATGTAGCTAATTTGGTTGCCTTCTTACGTTTGTCATGAGTGGCAGCGGTGTGATCAGTTTTGTGGCATTTTAAGCAATGGACCTGACCCGGTGCCTCATCAAAGTCTCCAAATCCATACATATCTTCACCATACCCATTCAATTCGTCCATAACACCTCAGAACTCTTTCCCTTCTTTGTCCTTACAAGCTCCAGGTCGGGAACATAATCCAACCCATAGTACGGAGGCCACTGTGTCGGATCTAGGTAGGGCTCGAAGCTAGACTCCCACACTTTGAGAGTGTTTGACATGAGATAGAATGGAGACATGAACTTCACATTTTCTTGGTCTAGTCCCCGGCATTTACAAGCAGTGATGGCATGCGAGCAAGGCACATGAAACAGTTATGGAATGTTACAAGAGCATTCCGCTTTGTCAAGGTCCACCATGTAATTCCTGCCACCATACTTTTCGCCCCCGGATTGGTGCTTCCCGCTGACCTTATATTGTACACTAGCCTCGATGGTCCAAAAGCTTCCCTCACTTGGTTCGAAGCTATTGTCTCCGCAACATCCAAGTGTTTTCTACCCGCTCGACCCCATTTTTCTTTGGACACCTTGCCTATGTTCCATTGATTCACAAAGTATTCATTGCACTTCCTAAAAGAGTACTCCACAATACCTAACACAGGGACTGCATGGATAGCCTTGAACACTTTGTTGAACAATTCTGAAGAATTGGTGGTCATCACACCGTACCTAAGACCTTTGGTATCGAATGATAGAGCCCACTTGTCCCTCTGAGGCATCTGATCCTCTAGCCACCTCTTCACCCTAGCATTGAGGACCTTTTGCAACTCGGCAAGCGTCTCTTCAAACTTCTCCTTGGTTCGACACCCACACAGTGACTTCAACTTTTGCACAACCTCTTGTTTCTTTTGCCATCATCATATGTTGGCAGCAAAGTGCCTCATGAACCACCGATGCTCAAGAGGAGGGCATCCATCTACATGCTCTCTAGCAGCTATGAGCAACCCATGATGCCTATCTGAGATCATGCAAATGTTGCAAGACGTACGAAGGACATTCTGCCTCACAAGCTTCATGAACCAACATCAACTGTCATCGTTCTCACCCTTGGTCAAAGCAAATGCTAAAGGGACAAGTTGATTGTCCAGATCCACTCCAACTGCAATCATCAGAACACCCCTATACTTGCCTGTAAGGAAGGTGCCATCAACTAGTACTAAGGGCCGACAATGCTTGAACGCCTCCACCGACTGCGAAAAACACCAAAACACTCTCTGCAGAACATGCTTTGGAACGCCATCCACATCATCCACTATGCGACTGGCAAGAGGATACCATCTTAGGCCTGGATTGAAGTGTTTCATGACACTTAGAATCCTAGAGACTTGGTTGTATGCCTCTTTCCAATCACCCCACAACAACTCTATAGCATACTGCTTTGCCCGCCATGCCTTTGAGTACTTCACTCTATAACCAGTGAAGCCCCATATCGTCTCAATCATGGAAGAAACAGATGTGTCGCTATCGGCCCTAACAACGCCAACAACGCGACGACCAAGGTACCGGGCTATGTTTTGGGCATGCACACCCCTCGGCTTCAAAGATCAACAAGAGTGAGGTTGCTTAACATTTTGAATCTTCCATGTGTTGTTTCTCTACCTCCAAGCCCAAACTCCTCAACCACATCCAAGCTTGCAGAGGACCATGTACCTCTTGTTCTTGTCACAGTGGGTGACATTATAAGGTCTATGAAACATAACAGCGTAATCCATCAAAAAATACTTCAGATGCTCCAACGTGTTAAACACTATTCCATTCTTAATCTTCGTCTCCTCACTCTTCGCCACCTCATCATCCAACAACGTCAAACCAATGTCACATACTGCTTGGTCAACCATACTAATGTCCATGAAATTTGGAACCGAAGGTACCTCCACATGAACAACCTTCAATTGCCTAAGTTCTAACTCATTGTACTCCATTCTCAATGACTCGTCAACTGGGACTCATAACAACTCGGTAAACCTGGCCTCACATGTATCGCTTTTGTCCTCGCTACTAGGCTCTAACCTATACTCATCCTCCAACACCACATCATCCGAACTAGTTTGCCCTGAAGTCAAGTCATCTTCGTCCTCTGAGGCAACACCAACTCGTCATCCTCCGATCCTTGGGATATGTCATCAATATCCCAATGTCCACCTCCCGTGCCATCGTCCTCCACAAATGCTTCTTCATCGAACTCATCATTCAAGGCACTGACCTCCAATGCCCTATGAACTTCTCTACCGACAACCAACTTCAACGCTTGCTCTTGGGTAAGGTTCTCAACGGGCTCAACATCAACATCATCATCAGCATCCACCACAAAATGAGTAGACCCCTTCTCCACAACAACTTGCAAACATCTAACGCTGCTACTCTTCACAACTTCTATGTAGTTCTTCCATTCATCCTCACATGACAAAACCATCAACACATAGTGTGCTCTTTCCTTCCCATAGTAAAATCTACCTCTCAACAATAGTGGCCAACCAAAATTATCTCGGCAATGGCTAAGAACAGCATCATAGGTAGGAGGTAAACTAAAGAAGTGAACTTCTTCATGCATACATTCAAACTCCCCATTTCCTTTCACTTTGCCACCATGAAAGCATCGCACTAAATGGTCCATCTACAAAATGTGAAACAACAAAACAACTAATGTCAACAAGTACGCATTTCCAAACCAAAACATGTGCAATCACTACTACATTACCATAGCACCAACCAATCTAAATCCTACATGCATCAAGTACCTACGTCCATGAAACACCAAGGGCACAGTGAATCGACGGGCAGAGTATATCCTGAACCTATTGAACACATTACTATGTATCAACGAACGCTACAAACATTCATAATTTCTCTAATTTGGCATACCCTAGACATGCAACCAATGAGGCAAGTAATGAAGAAATTGATGGGGGAAGAGGAGGGATACTACCTCAACGTCTACGAGGCTGGAGCCTCCTTGTAGGAGCAGCCGACGATGGGGAAGGGAGCCGGCGCCGGCACCGCCACTCCGATGGCGCATAGGCAGCGGCGGCTCGGCCTTCCTCCCACCCTTCCTCCGCCACGGAGGCGTGGGGGCGGTGGCATGGCATGGGGAGCCGAGGGCCCAGCGGCGTGGGGCGGCAGGGTGGTGGCGGGCACGCGGAGGAGGTGGCCTGGCGACGGCGGCGGCAGCGCAGAGAAGCTAGGGCGCGGGCGGAGGAAGGAAATGAGTGGGAGAAAGAGAAAAATGGGCCAGCCCGCACGATGGCTATTTTGCCTTGTCACGCCCATGTCACTGGCGCGACGACGTGGGACCCATACTCCGCCACGCATGCATAGGTCAAACCTCATTGCCACCGTGGCTGAGCTTGTCACGCCAGCACATGTGGCGCGACAAAGTGGTACTGTCGTGCTAGGCGCGCTGGCGCAACCAAAGGGGCTATGGGATGCAATAGGTTTTCTCAAACGGTTAATATTATAATTTTATTAAAAAAAGGATTAAAATTTAAAAATTTGCCCCTAGGGGGCAGATGGCGGTAAAAAGGAGGGAAATAAACACTACCGTAGAAACACTCCGAGAGTGTTAGCGTCCAGATGTCCGGACATGGGGTCCGTCCAGACGCAGCTCACGCACCCACGTCCGACGCATGCTCGCCCCGCACCCATCCTGCTCTGGAGACTGCGTTCGTTTGGACGGAGCTCCTGCGCCAGCGTTCGACGCACGTAGCTTCCCTCGCCTGCGCCCATCCCGTTCCCCATCCCGCCTGATGCGCTGCACCCGCGCCCATCCCGCCTGATCCGCCGCAACATAAGCCTCCGTGCAGGATCCGTGTTGAGCGTCTTCAAGAGTCCTTTTGAACTTGATTCCCTTACATCCTCTTATAGGGTGCACCATAACCAAAAAAAATTATTATTATTTTCTTTCTAACTTCCTCTATACTCCATCCATCCGTTTCAAATTCTAGGCCGTTTTAGTTTTGTTCTAAATTAGACCTTTTTAGCATTGACTAAGGTTATAGAAAATGTATAATTATTGACTATATCTATCCTATTAATAAAGAGGCAAAATTTCAGGCTCTTTTTTCGTCCATCCATTTGTTTGGTCTATCTCCCTCTAACTACCGGACAATAGAGAGTTTCTTTCGTCTAAACTTATATCTATAGCCCGTGCTCAAACGAGTTTGAATAGTTCTTGCCTAGCGTGATACGGAGTTTGATTACAAAACGTATTGGGTCAAAAACTGAAAGTCTAGATTTATAAATTTTTTAATATTAATATTAGAAATTGGAAAAGGAAAAACATGACGGATTAAAAACCAATCGGAAGTGAGGAACCAATAAGATATGGAAAAAGAAACCATGAAAAATTAAAAAAACAAAACCCAATGAGATACTAAAAACAGAAAAATAGAAATAGCGTGCACAAGAAAAAAGTGGTTCAGCCTCACCGACATTAGATCTGACAAACCGTGTCAGTTTTTCTCCATGAACCATCCATTATTTCCAATGCTCCCGTCTACGTGTCCCTTTCCAGTTTCTTTTTACTCTTCCGTTTCCTCTTCCGGTTCTACGGGTGAATTTTTCATCCCTTTTTTTTATCTCCCACTGTTTCTTATATAAATAAAAACAATAAATAACAAATATATTATGGTCTCTTATTTTTTTTACTTCCCAAATGTGCTCCCGTATGTTCCATGCTCGTACCAGTAACCACATCTCGCATGTCTTCTCTTTTTATTTTCTACTTTTTCCTATAAACAAAAATAATAAATAATAAATAATAAATATATTATGAGTCTCCGACTTTGTTTTACTTTCCAAAATTCGGTCACACCCCTTCGTGTCCATATGTGGGTCCAAACTCATGATCCATGCTCATACAATTAACCACAACTCGCATTTAGCAAGCACAAGCACAATTGCTAGCAAAACAAAAAAATCTATCGCCAACCTACATCGGATCAGTCAAGCACAAAACCTGCACGATGCAGGAGTAGCCGAGTACTTTATCGACACATTTTTAGGTTTTATTATTTTCTTTTCCGAGTATAGTTTGGTTTTTTGTGGTTTTTGTATTTTTATTTTTCCCACAGCAAACTCAGGCACGCGATGGGTCGTGCGTTCATGCCCCGCCAGAGAGGAAGAAGAGCCGCCTGGTGCTAGGAGTCACGGTTCCAGGAGACAATTCACTCACCAATGGGTGTACAAGAGGGCTTAGCTTGGTGGTCGCAATATGGCGGTGATGGTCGCCAAGACGACGTGGGTAAGGGTGGTGGGAGATGACGGTTTGTGTAGGGCTAGCGACGGGGGCGTCATGCCGGAGTAGTCGGCAGGAGCCCTGTGGTTAGGGTGGGACAACATGAGAGGTTGGGGGGCAGTGATCCTGCATGAGCCAGTGACTGCAGTGTTGGAAGCCCAATCGAGGGGTGACATATGAGGAGTGCTTGAGGCAGTGTGCGCAAACGAGAGCAGGGGCAGGAGTGGTGCCAGAAAGGAGGAAGAGTGATCATGTGATTCCCAAACACACGATCCTTCTCCCGTAGCAACGCACAGACATATTTACTAGTCTATACCTAATAATAATAAAGAAGTAAAATTTCAGGCTCTTTTTTTCGTCCATCCATTTTTTTGTCCATCTTCTCTTAACTAATGAACAATGGAGATTTTCTTTTATCCGGACTTATATATATAATCCATGCTTATACGAGTTAGAATAGCTCGCGTCTAGACTAATATAGAGTAGGAATCCTAATCTAAATAGATTCCTCAAATCCTGAGTACTCTAAATAGAACCCTTAATAATAAGTAAGAAAAGGATAAGAGTTACGTCCTCATTGGTTAAGACCAATATAGATTCCTCAAAACTAATATAGTATGTTAGAGTTAAGAGTCCTAATTGGTTTATATATTATCCTTTGTTTATACTTTTGTGCTTTCTGGTTTGTCCGTGCTCGGTCACAACTTGACATGCCAACGTCGGAGTCAGCAAACAATTTCTAAATTTCTATGAGCAGGGTCTCCAATTGTATAGCGTGAGTAACTTAATTATTCTAGATTGATCTAGACTGTGCAACAATGCTGGTCGTCGTTGGTAGCTTTAATTTTGATCATCTTTTTGCCAGTATAATTTCGTTGGCCCGTCTGTTGCCTAGCAGAGTCCGGCTCAGCCTCGTGCCACGGAACACCAAGAATATTAGGCTATTCCCGTGGCCGTCCTAGGACTCGTCCGCTCTTTCACTACTCCCGTGACCGGCCAGGACTCGGCACACAGCAGAACAAAACAATATATATAATTAAGAACATGAACTCAGGAAGACGAGCATGGGAGTAGCTTGCGGGGCTGCAGGTCGACAGGGCGCTGGCACGATGCACCCGACGCACGCACACAAGATCGCATCGTACGTGAGGGCGACGAGCCTGCCCTGGCACTAAGATGTCGATGGGGAGGCCCGCCCCTGCCCTGCTCCTCGGCGATTTCTTGGAGTCGATAATCAGTGGTCTCGGCAACGTCAGGCGCCTAAAATCATGCCCATTCGTCATCGGAGGGCATGCCTGGTGCATCACCTACTTCCCCGATGGTGTCACCGAGGACACCGCCGACTGCATCTCTTTCGCCCTACGTCTTGAAAATCGCTGTGCCGGGACCGGGAGAGAGACCGTCATGGTACGGACTACGTTCAGCCTGCTCGACGTGGCCGGAGGTCCGGCGCCATCTCTCACCGTATCATGTGGTGTATGGGCCTTCTCAAGAATAGGCCAGTCATGTTGCCACGCACGGTTCATGGAGCAGAAGGAATTCGAGTCGTCCTACGTGAAAGACGACGAGTTCTGCATAATTAACGTGCGACGTGACAGTCCTGTCGGCAGCGCCGCCGCCGGACCTACGCCGGCAATTCGGAAACCTCCTCGCCAGCGGGGATTGGGCGGACGTGACGCAGGACGTCACGGCGAGTCTATGTATACCTAATAATAAAGAGGTTATGTTTTTTCCTAACCTGTTTTTTCTCTAATCTATATCTAATATTAAATTTATACTTAATTTTTTTCTTTATTCTTTTTTGTCCATCTCTAACTAATATATGGAGGTCGACATATATATATATATACAGTAGAAAACAAAAGTTCTGATATCATTATGAGTAATTTGGTTTTTGCCTAACGACTGAGAAAAAATATTAAGATTGTATTTTTTCCAACAACATTACATAGTTCTTTTATCCCGTTGCAACGCACGGACATATTTACTAGTCAAACTAATTCCCTAGACAGATCATGAAATCTATTTTCATAGTGCATTTAATTGATATTATATGTGTTAATATATTTTTTTTATAAAATTGTAAAATTAGACAAATTTGATTTGGGTAAAGGCAAAACAACCTATAATTTAGAATGGGGATCGGTGGAGTACCATTAAAAATACAGTTTTCCTGTTTTAATGATAACTGTATTGGAATCTCAAAAATACTCGGCAGAAAGCATATGTACTTTTGCATTGAGAACTACTTTAGCCGAAAGGTAAATTATTTCTTTCCTTTCTTTTCCTCTGAAGATGTGCGAGTTGATGATTCTTTATTGGGCTGCAATGCGAGGGTACCGTCTTGCTTGGACTCATC
Organism: Saccharum hybrid cultivar R570; assembly: GCA_038087645.1. Classification (NCBI taxonomy): domain Eukaryota; kingdom Viridiplantae; phylum Streptophyta; class Magnoliopsida; order Poales; family Poaceae; genus Saccharum; species Saccharum hybrid cultivar. The sequence goes on from JAQSUU010000328.1 coordinate 12,116,306, forward strand.
GCGAGCCCCGACTCTCTCATCGCCCCCATCCCAATCTCCGACGACTCAGCCGCCCCACGCACTGCAAAGCACCGCCTCTGCACCGCCGCACCGCAAAGCCCTTGCCCCCCGCGCGCGCCCAGCTTCGGATCGAGGAAGAGGCCAACAGGTTCCTCCGCGCCCGGCTCGCGCCGCCGTCACAACAGCTGCTCTTCACTCCTCGCCGCGCCGGCAGCTGCCCGCCGCAATCCTGCCTAGCCGCGCCGTCCGCGGACTTGCCGTGGACCCGCCTCACCCCGTTCCCCACCTCGCCCCGCTGGCTGCGCCCCGTCGCGGGCTGCACCTCGCCACGGGACCACCACTACTGGCGCAGGTTTGCGTCCTCTCTCTTCGATGATGCTTTTTTGCCTCTCCTTTCGGCTAGTACACAAAATGAGTCGTCATCGGTTTGGGTCAGCTGTTGGAGTGCGTTTTGGATAGGCAAAGACACACCTATTTTGGGTAGGGGTTGGGCTGTTAGAGACAGTCTTAGCCCTAGCACGAGCGGCGACGGCACGAGAAAAATCCCCAAATCCACCACATAACCGCCGAAGATATATCCCCGAATCGACGAATCCTTGTGGCGGCTCCACCATCATGGCTGCCTTGTGCATCGGAGATTCCGTGAATTCGTTCTCTCGCCGGAGCAGGCTCACCTGTTACCACGGGGAAGAGGATAAGTGGCCTCCCCACAACGAAGCCATTCTCAGGGACGGCAAGGAGATGGTGGTGTCCATGGAGAAGTTCTACGTGGAGGCGGCTCGCCGGCTTCCCCTCGACGAAATTCCGGAGCTCTTCGACTGCATCTGCAAGGCCGGCCACTGCATTGGCCTCGCCGACCCTGTTAGCAACATCATCCTCAACGCCATCAGCCAACTCTCCTCGCCCTCCCCCTCCGGAGGGGCGCACTCACCTTCACCTCCGCGCAAGAGGAGGCGCAGGACTAGTGCCCCCGGCAGGTGGCAGTGGGAGGTGCTCGCCTACGCCTCCAACTTCGGCCTCTTCGCCTTCATGGCTGAATACTTCAAGTACCTCACCGAGATCCAAGCCAGGCGCTACCTCCACGCGACCTCTTATGACCTCTCCCTGGCCATCAAGCTTGTACTCCACGAGCGTTCCTCTTCCAAGTCACAGCGATGCTTGCTCCCGGATGGTGGCAAGATCAAGGCCGCCCTCAGAATCGCTGCTCTCCAAGCAGGGCACCCTGCGCCTGACGACCTGGCGGGGCTCATGACGGCGCAGTACCCCAGTGGCCTTCTCTCTCACAATATGCCCAAGCTGCAAGGACATGAGCTGCTTAGCCCAGGGGATGTCTGGGCCATCAGGGACCTGCTGAAAAGCCAATGGCCTCCAACCCCCTTACCCAACTTAGATATCTTATGCCATCCAAATGGCAACACTTCTGTTCAGAGCACCGTTGACAGCGTGTTGCTCCTGCTCTCATCGTGCATTGGCGATGACCTTTGTGCCCAAATCTCCATGGCAAACATACGTCACTTAGATTCTCTTCAACTGGGATACATGTCTGACCTGACATTTGATAGTCCATACATGGAGACCAAGTTATCCAACTTCCTGGTGGCCGCCGCCAGGATGCGCAGTGGCAGGTTGTACTCAGCCGTGGATTATGATGGCATCAAATGTGAGCACATACTGTCTTTGAAGATGTGCCTTCTTGACTCCATCCATGCCTTATACATCAAGGCACTCACCATAGTACCCATCAGCTCTGGAGACTTCCGCTTCCTTCGAGCTCTCCTTATAGCTGGACATTGCTATGGCCCCATGGACCCGGTGTCCAACATCATCCTCAATTCTATCTGGTATGATATCGCCTTCCCCCTGCGTGAGGAGCATATTGAAGCACAAGGTGACATTCTGGACTCCAGCATCATGTCCCGCTTGGAGACCCGTTCCCTCAATGGCCTTGTTGCTCTCTTTCGCACCTCCCACAGCTCCTCTCTCTCAGAGCACGAGATACTGGAGCACCTGTACTTTTGGAACTGTGACCTCTCCAGCTTGTGCAAAGAAGCAGCATGTGACAGTAGCATTCCCTTCGCTGACGTGGCCAAGGCTGCCAAGCACCCGCAGTACTTCGCCTTCGGATCATTCCTCATGTCTTTGTCCCCTGTGAAGCTCACCCACCTTCGTTCCTTGCTGGTAGACCCAGCTGGTGGGAGGATCTCCCATGCTCATTGGATCATGCTAAGAGAAACCATCCATGAGCTAATTGCATGCAATGTGGTTTTATTGGGCCGAAGGGATGGGGCTCCCTGCTATCTGCACCAAGAGGTTTGCCTTGAGATTTCAAGAAAGAAGTCAGCCTTCAGGGACAGGATGGCCTTTGTTCGAACGGAGCTGGATAAAGTGCTACGTGAATACTGCAAGCAGCATCCTGAGGTAAAGATCTTCCTCCCTGCTCCCTCGAGGAATCTCCTTTCCTGCTTTGTGCTCTAGTTGTTCCCATGTTTTGTTCTATCTTCTTGTTGTGCTTGGTGATTGGTTAAGCTTATCTGCTTAGTGGTTTGTGCTGGTTAGTGCTCACTGGTCAATGGTTACTAGTTTGTAGTTTGATGTTACTGACTGACTGACGTCTTAGTGATCATTGGTTACGGTTATGGGCTATTCTTTTCTGCTATCGCATATCTCTGCTGCTCCATTAGTATAACGACACTAGACCACTAGTAATTTATATCTCAACACCTGGCCTGTGCTAATGTTATTATTCTCTTCATTTCATGTTTTCAGTGTATGCTTGTGGTTTTAGTTGTTGCTATCTTGATGTAATTGTTGTGTTTTTATGTTCTTTGTTGGAACACTTTCTAGTCTTAGACTACTCCAAGTCTCTAAGTTACTCTACTCAACTTTATGCCCCGAGTACTTGATAACTGTGCTTCTTTTTTTTTAGATAAGGGATATATAAATATCCGGCCTCTACATCCAGGGATGTACATAGCCAATTATTACAATGTCTCGGAACAGAAAAGGAAAAGCAAGCCATGGTCTTAAACAATGACCAGGATACTAGAGTAAACAGTAAAATTGTTTCCATCCTTTATTAGAAATCTCTAAAGCAATTGTCTCTAATCTCTTGCTTATCGACGAGAGGATATCCTTGGCTTGCTCATCACGCTGTAGCGGGGCCCAGAAGCGGAGCCAAAACGCTCCCCTGAAAATAACCTGCATAATAGAGTTAGTTTTGAGTTTGTTAAAAATAACATCATTCCGGCATCGCCAGATGGCCCAGCACATGGCAGCCACCCCAACCCAGATCACACCTCTAAGCCGATAACTGTGCTTCTGCCAGATTGATGAAGTATTGTCAACATTTGTGCTTGCTGCAGGAACCTAATTATCAGCTTGATATCATCTGCGGCGTGCATATGGAATCCAGATCACATACCCCTCCAAGATTCTATCATGCCATTTTTTTGGCGAGTGCAGTTGCAGCCAATGGTGATATCATACAATCCCGTGAGCGCACACTCTTCTTTGCTGAATTCTGGGAGTTACCTTGGGATCCCAGGCCTTCCAGCTCCATCTGGTACCCTGGATATGCTTACCATGGATGTGTCCCGTACGGCTTTGCCTCCAGCTGCTGCCCAGTATATGATTACGATGCATGCATTGGTGAGCCCTCATTCGTACAACAACAAATCCTCAATGTAGTAACTGTGTTTCATATCATTGTATGGTAAACATCCACTTTGGATTACTAACATGGATAGGAACAACTCGGATGAGCCATGATTTCCCTTGTGCCTAGGATAAGAACATGCTAGAAATACTAGCAACAAGTAGCAAAGCTCAGTAGTATATTGTCTCTACATCATTATTGCTATGTTGTGGTTCTGAATCCAAATCACCATATTTCTACCATATAAAATTATAAGGTCTGCAGCATGACAGTGTCAATTCCATAGCTACCTCTTGATCAATGGCATTAGGCATGGTATTGCCAAGGACAAAGCACAAATGAAAAGGCTTAGAGCTTAGCCTTTGACCTTCGAAACTACCATATATTTTATATTTAGAACACGCCTTAGAGTTAATATATAATGGTATTCCCTCAGTCAATCAATGCAATGCATATTTTAATTCAAAAAAGTCAAACAATACAAGTTTTGACCAACAATTGATCAAACTGTAGGCATGTTTAATTTACAATAGTTGCAAACATGGATTTCACATTCAAAATGCTTTTAAGTTAATGTTGATTTCATAGTAACTGGCAAAGCAATGGTCAGAGTCTATTCCTGAAGAAACTCATACCAGAATGTCTTGTGTTGATGGACAGTAGTATACAGGGCTAGGGTTCTTAAGAGCTTTCTGTATACCTCAAAACATAACTTTTCATAATTCATGTTGAAGTATCGATTATGTAGTTGGTGAAGAAAAATTTCCTATCAAAACTTATTATTATTATTATTATTATTATTATTATTATTATTATTATTATTATTATTATTATTATTATTATTATTATTATTATTATTATTATTATTATTATTATTATTATTATTATTTCCCTCTTGGGCAGGTCGATGCTACGATTGTGAGGTTGCATTAAGGAAGATTGTGCATCCACCATCCGGAAGCCATTCTGGAAACAAAGTTATTCGCTCGATTGAACAGTACCAGAGCTTGTTTGACTATGCTATCCGCAAGGTGGACAATGGTGGTTTTGAACGTTTGCTGGATTCAGATTATATTTACTTCGATCCGGACAGGGATGTTAAACTTGGGAAGACTATGAATGACATTTGGGAGCAGGAGACCGAGGCCATGGTTTTTTTCAACCGCCTAATTGTTAAGACCCAACTAATAACGAGGTGTAGGATATTCTATTTGTGGATTTGTCAGCTTGTATATGTAATATATTAATAATCTCGTACTAGTTTGTTAGATGAGGATTCTGGTATCTCAAATATACTCTCTCCATTGTAAATTATAAAATATTTTGTTTTTTCTTGATACATAGTTTTTGCTATATACTTTGATATGTACACTATGTATAGAAACATAATGAAAACAGTACATATAGAAAAAATAAAGTATCTTATAATTTGGAACGGATGGAGTAACATATAGGGTGGATAATATGTCGCCTTAAATTTGTGTGTGAGAGAGGATGCCCTATATTTATATTTAACTCTAAAGATTGCGTGGGGTTCTCGAATGGAAACAACGTCCACGTCGCCTGAAATTCCCCTGGCCGTCCGATCTCGTGTTCGACGGCCCAGATCGCTTGAAGCGGATTCTCGCTTCCAGCCGCTTCTCCTATTTCTGGTTAGCTTCTCTCGCTTTTCCTCTGCTTCTCCTGCTTCTCGACAGAATCCAGAAGATCAAATATATACAAGAACTTTCGCTTCTCCTTTCTAATTCTTCTTCTCACCACCTCCTCTCTCTCTCTTCGCTCTCTCTCCCTCGTTCTCCTGAGTCCCAACACTATGGGCGATGGTGCCGGGGGCAAGTGGGGCGGCGGCGGCCACCCTCCTCCTCCTCCGCCCTCCCTCCCCTTCTTCTCCTTCTCTCCCCTTCCCTCCCGAGGCGACAACGGGCATGGCGAGGCGACGGCGCCCCCCCGCGAGCGGCGCGCCAGCGCAGATGGGGCCCGGTGGCTCCCTCCCTCTCCCCATCCTCCATGCGGGCTCCTCGATGCCTCCTCCGCCGGGGAGCGTGTGCTTCTCTCCTCCATGAAACCCTAGCTATCTATGCGTGGCCTGCAAATTGTTTACATGCTTGCTACTTCTTCTGATTTGGTTTTCGTTTTTGGTTCTATGGTATTGGTTTCAGCTTCCTTCCTTCTCTTCCTTAGGGTTCCTGTAGGAATCCCAGATTTGATGTCTTCCTTGGATGCCTCCTTGCTGTGGTGTTGCTGTTGTTGCGCCTTGTTTCACTTCTGTTGTTTCAGGTATCGACGGTCGTAAGGCTTCGTCCTCTTTGTCCCTGCTTGGTCAACATGGACAGGAGCTCCTGCATAATATTGGTGAGTCACAAAACAATAATCTTACAATACCTACCATGCGGTTCACTCACAGAATAATGTGGTATTCGTGTTCTGAGCAATTTTGTTCGGATTAGATTACTGAAACTTTCTAATGACGATGGGTATACACTAAAAGGGTTTACAGATTTTCTAGATGGTTAGAGGAAACTGAGTGCATAATATTGGTGACTCACGAAACAATAATCTTACAATACCTACCATGCGGTTCATTCACAGAATAATGTGGTATTTGTGTTCTGAGCAATTTTGTTCGGATTAGATTACTGATACTTTCTAATGACGATGGATATACACTAAAAGGGTTTACATATTTTCTAGATGGTTAGAGGAAATTAAGATTCTAATATATGTACGAGAGATAAATTCTAGATTCTAACATGTGCACTTTTCCATTCCTCTTTGGTGACAACAAGTACCTTTAATAGCAGGATAAGTAGGGGAATCCTCTGACTGATATATTGCCCTATTATCATGTATATGGTTCTAATTGTGCAGTTGGTGTTCGACTCATTGCCTGCATATGTCTATTGATGATAGATCTCAGGTTTTTACATGTGCATGTTTCTGTTGATTTCTAGCGGCAAGGATCTACCATGCTCCTCAATTTTGGTTCAACAATATATACTTTACTGTACCTCTATGCCTTATTTGCACTGTTAATTAGTGTTTCTTCCAATCTTATTACAGGCATGCCTGGTCTCGATACTTTGTCGAAGAAGAACCTTTTCACCGTAGTTCGAAATTGTAGTTGTCCTCTTTTCATAGTTGTTTCTAACGAACTTACCCATTCATCTCAGTAACAACAGAAGATATTTTATCATCTTGCACAGCGGCTTTTTTGTTTTTAGCCTTTTTCGAAAGATTCTCACAAATATGTCCCTAGCAGTAAGATTTCAAAAAATGGACCCTTCTCTTAGCGTCGTTGTTATTGGCGCTAAGATCAAACGTCTTGGCGCCAGCCTAATTGGCGCCAAGCTCCTTGCCCACGTTGGCGTCGACGCAGAGCTAGCGGTGATGTGGCAGCCGGCTCGGCGAAACATGGCGCCATGATCATTGGCGTCATGCTTGGTGCCAATACAATTGACGCCGAGCTCTGATTTTAACCTTAACACTCTTAAATTTTGGCAGAGTCTATAAATTTACTATCATGAGATGGACATGTTAGAATTTGTTAAGTCTGGAATTTTACCATGACATTGACAAATTTGAGATTATCATGAGACCAAATCCTAATATATATTAAAAACTCATAAGCTCAGCTAAGTCTGATTTTTATCATGGCTAAGTCCAAAATTGACGAGACTTGTTTTGTTGTCATCTCCTCAGAGAGTACTCAAACTCGTAGTAAGGTATCAAATTGATTTGCTATACAAATTTTAAATATCCAAGTCATGGTAAAATTTTAAATATCCAAGTCCAAAACATGAATCCCTTTTTCAATATAAAGTCATGGTAAAATTTTAAATTTATCAATGTCCAAATTCTAGCAAAGTTAGGTCATAGTATAATTCAAGACTTAGCCAATTTAGTCTGGATTTTTGCTGCGGCTTGGATATATTAGAATACCAACTATCATGGGATAGACATATGGAAAAATAGTTTTTTTACCATGACTTGGATATTGAGAAATGTGACTAACTCTAGAGTTTTTACAGTGACTTTCTGTTTGATCACTTAAAACAACCTAAAAATACTTAGGATAAAAAATGATCTAGGGTTTATGTTCATGAAGTAGCGTAAAAATACTTCTATGTGTTAGATCAATAGTTAACTCTTTTTTCATGATGCTGTTTTGATCAGGGTAAACTATAGTTTCTTTTGTAGATATGAAGTTTGACCTTTAATAGAACTTATAGCTTGAGTTAAGTATAACAAAATTTGCTTTTGGATCTAAACCTAAATCAGTCTTTAACATGGCCAAATAGTGACCACAAGTTTGAAAACAGGGGCTCGCCGCCGTCGATCTTGGCGCCAAGCATGGCGCCAATAATCATAGCGCCATGCTTGGTGCCAATACAATTGGCGTCGAACTGGCTGACACGTCACTTCCAGCTCTACGTCGACGCCGACCTGGGCAAGGAGCTTGGCGCCAATTGGGTTGGCACCAAGACGTTTGATCTTGGCGCCAATAACAACGGCGCCAAGAGAATGGTCCATTTTTTAAAATCTTACTGTCAGAGACGTATTTGTGAGAATCTTTTGAAAAAAGGGCTAAAAAACAAAAAAAGATGGTCTTGCACACCGAAAATATTTGGAATGCCTCATGTGCATGCTATAACTTTTTTTCTCATGCTGCTGCTTGCCTAACTTTTTTTAAGTGCCCAGTTGTATGAACTATGAAATACTTGGCTCCTCACTTATTGATATGTTGAGTTTCAGTTTTCCAATGGAATGATTACTTGGCACTATCTGTATATTGTCTTCGAGAAGCTTATTAGTAGTCCCAGCACTAAGCACCTTAGTTTTTAGTGTGTGCTTTTTTCATTCCTCACCTCCTGTGTAGAGTATGGATTACTAGCCACAGGCACAAATGCTAGAGTGAACCTGAAGGTCATTGAACTAAAGCTAACTGAAGCAAATTAAGTTCAATGCAATCAGAACAATACAGACTGACAGAAAAGTTAGAGCAGACAATTCTGGCAAACATGGCAATACAATTGCAGCATTGCTATGGAAACACACCTTTGCTATAGTCGTACCCTGGTAGCATGACAAGCAATTGGATGACCCAAAGTTTATTTATCTGCTGCTCTCGCTTCCCCTCATAGCTTACTCATTTTGCTTGCTGCTTCTTTACATGAATAGTTTTTCTTCCAGTCCTGTTACATGTTGCTGCTAGGTTCTTTTTATTTTTTTTTCTCAAACACACGGGGCAGCAGACCATTATATTATCAAGAAACTAAGATCGTTTTATAGGGTGAATCTTTAGACTTGACAGGTTTCTAGGATGTGGTTATGATTTATGAATTCCTTGTAATATATCCTATTGATTAGGAGATACTAGACTGCTTGCTAATATTTTCACTCCCTCATATGGTGATGCCCTAATTCTATATCTTTGCTGATTTCAATACTTTGTTGGAACTTAACTGTTCACCATGGTTCCAAACTATGGTTTTTATCTCTTCATAGTTGTTTTTAAAAGAACTTACTCATTCGTCTTAGGAACAACTTATTTCAATACTTTGTTGGAACTTTAACTTTTCACCATGGTTCCAAACTGTGATTTTTATCTCTTTGTCGGTACCAACAGTAGGGGGGCACCCACAGCCATCGATAATAAAAAAATAAAACAACCAAGCCACTGCAAAAAGCAGCCCACCTCAAACCGCATTCTAGGTCCGTCTCGTACGAGGCCAGCTCGACGGAGCGCCTCGACCGCGCTCCGGCTCCGACTCGTACGAGGCACCCTCGACGAGGACGCCTCGACCGCGCCCCGTCCCGCACGACAGGGCACCTCGACCACACTCTGACTCGCACGAGGCTCGTTCGCCCACCGGAAAAACTCCGACTCGCGTGACCCTGGGTCAGAGCGCTCGACCCCTTCCATTCACCTGCCCCAAGACAGAAGTCAGAGCATTTAATGCGATTACCTACTACCACCTACCGGTATGGCCGCAACCAGGATCGACGTGGGAGCAAGGCTGGTGTCAGCCCTCACTGTTTTTACCGCCCATCCTGTGATGGGAGGTGAAACCTGTCACTATGCACACCTTATCGTGCACTGTTTATCGTCAGTCACCCTCGAGGGAGGATACGACAAGGCCCGCATTCCGCAATCTCGGGAATTCGACCTTATCCGTCCGACCTTGACCCGACCTCGACCTGGCCTCGACGCCCAGCACAGTTCGACAGGGAAGGAAGGACAGTATGGCACGGTGCTCCGGGTCATTTCGTCATCTCATCCCCAGCGTCACCATGGTGTCCAGGGATGGCCGGCCATTCCCAGGGCACGTCGCTACAGTCACCTCAACAGGGATCGACAAAACATCGTCTCAAGGCTCCCTGGTGCCCTGGCCTCCTCCGACCCTATAAAAAGGACCGGCCAGGACCCTACAAGGGGACACGGACAAGAGGCAAGACACAAGTCCAAAGCCAAGTACCAGCAACCCAAGGCTCCCAACACAGAGATCAACATCTCAAGCAATCATCTTTGTACTCTTTTTTCTTTCTCTGGGACTTGGGCTCGCCGCCCTCTCTCGCAAGCTTGTAACCCCTACACAAGCACTTCGGTGCAAGAAAATACAAAACTCTCCCGAACCAGGATAAACCCCCATGTATTCTCCTTGCCTCACCATCCAGGTTAGGGACACGCAGCACTTACTCGTCGGTTTAGGACCTTCACGGGACCGAACACCGATAGTTGGCGTGCCAGGTAGGAGGCCGCTGCGTGCCAACATCACTTTCCCACCATTCTTTCCTGGATGGCTGACCCCGAATGCCCACTCCCGCTGGCCACGATGATCTGGTTCGGGAGTTTGGAGTTCATGTCGCTTGGCCACAGCTATGATATGGTCCTCCTCCCGCCCAGGCACCCTATCGACGATGATTTCGAGCTCTCCCAGCCTGGGGGAGCACTCCGCCGGTATCGTCGCTCTCGACAGGCGCGAGCCACCAGGCGACGACGAGCCCGGCGCTACCGCCGTCTCCACCTCACGGAGGGTGGAGGGATTCCCCGATCCGGTGCCTCTCAGCCAGACGCCAACCCAAATTTCCTCATTGAGGGTCTATGTAGGATGAGCTTGACTGAGGGTAAGATGCCGACGGAGAATTCCACCGCTCCCCCATCCGGTGAGACACCGCCGCTACCCGATCCAGTCACTTCGACGCGTGCAACGATATCTCCATCAACATTCCCGTTTGGGCTAGACCCGGTCGCCCGGGCGTACGCTTCCTCTGTGAGCACTAACATGAGTGCTTACGAGGAACTCCCCGGGCACCATCTATGCTCCACTCTGGACCTTGTTGCATCCACGCCGGCCTCTGAGTATCTGGACTCTACGGAGACCCCGGAATCAGAGCCCCATGTGACTGCTTCTCCACGTTGCGACCACGGAGGTGATTTGCAACGGTCTCACATTCCCCCATCATATTACTACTTCGGCGCCCCTGACTCCGACTCGGCTGACGACACCTACGATCCGACCCGCGAGTGCTTCAACATCGATGAAGCCAGCGTGTCGGAGTCAGAGGACGAGGAGCCGGTCGAAGGAAGGCACATGCCACCTCATGTCGAGCTCCCCGCCGAACGAGACGAGGCTCAGTTCCTTGCGGATCAAGGAATGCAGCTCGAGCAAATTCGCGAGTTGCAGGACAGGCTTGACGAGGAACGAGAAAATCTTCACCTACTCCAACAAACCCTCGAGCGTGAGCGTGCGGCACACGCGCTTGGCGGGAGAGCTCGTGAGAGGGCTCGCGACGTCAATCGTCGCATCGACGAGGACCGGGTGGTCGACCCCCCGGTTTTCGCTCGAGCCAGCCAAAACGTCATCGCCACCGCCATGCTCCTCCGCAACATGCCCGAGCCGTCAAACCCCGACACCCGTCGGGCTCGAGACAAAATCCGAGAACTCCTCGAAACCGCTGCTATGCAGGAGGCCGAGAGCTCTGCCTCGAGGCGACGCGAGCCAGCCTCGGAGCGGCTCGTCGAGCCCTCCTGACAGGAGAGAGAGGCCTCGGTTCATCCCGAGCCTGCCCGACGAAACAAGGCGGCGCCTGTCCCCGAGCACGTTGCCGACGATCACGAACCCCGAGACACCCGTGGCAACATCGTTGAGCGCCGCACACGCAAACACGGTGATGGTGTGGCTCGAGGTTACCGTGTACACAGAGGCGGGCGCTACAACAGCTCAGAAGATCGTAGCCCTTCACCCGAGCCTCCGGGCCCTCGGGTCTTTAGTGAGGCTATCCGCGAGACGGTGCTCCCAGCTCGGTTTTGCCCTCCCACGACTCTCACCAAGTACAACGGTGAGACCAAACCCGAACTTTGGCTCGCCGATTTCCGCTTGGCGTGTTAGCTGGGCGGGGCCACCGACGACCGGGTCATCATCCGATAACTCCCCCTATTCCTCTCTGACACCGCCCGAGCCTGGCTCGAGGATCTCTCGCCTCGACAGATCCACGACTGGGACAATCTCATGAGGGTGTTCGAGGTAAACTTCAAGGGGACCTACATGCGCCCCGGCAACTCGTGGGACCTCCGGAGTTGCAAGCAAAAACCAGGTGAATCCCTCCGGGATTACATCCGGTGCTTCTCCAGGCAGCGCACCGAGCTCCCCAACGTCACCGACTCCGACGTGATCATGGCCTTCCTCTCTGGAACCACCTGCAAGGAGTTGGTCCGAGAGTTGGGCCATAACACCCCACTCACTGCCAACGAATTGATGGACATCATCACCAACTTTGCCGCCGGCGAGGAGGTAGTTGGTGCCATCTTTGGCGGTGACCAGGACAAAGGGAAACAAAAGGTCGACGATCCCGCAGGCTCCAGCCGGGGCTCCAAGAGAAACAACCGAAGGAAGAAGAAGAGCCAGCAGGGCAAGCTCAAGGCCCCGGCCAACGAGCTTGTCGCTGCTGTCGAACGCAAGAAATCTCGAGGCCCCCCAGTGGGGGCATCTTCGACAAAATGCTCAAAGAGTCGTGTCCCTACCACAAGGGACCCACTAACCATAACCTCGAAGATTGTCACATGCTCCGCAGGTACTTTGAGGGCGTAGGCGTCAAGAAGGACGACAAGAAGGAAGATCCCAAGGGTGACGACAAGGATGGGGGGTTCCCCGAGATCCATGACTGCTTCATGATCTACGGAGGACCCTCGACCCGCCTCTCGACACGCCAACGCAAACGAGAGCGGCGTGAGGTTTTCTCCGTGCAGCCGGCGGTCCCCCACTTCCTTGACTGGTCTAGGGTAGCCATCACTTTCGACCGTGGTGACCACCTTGACTACATCCCCAATCCAGGAGTCTACCCACTTGTTGTTGATCCCATCATCGCCAACACACGCCTCACCAAGGTACTCATGGACGATGGAAGTAGTCTCAACATCATCTACGCTCAGACCCTCGACCTCCTAGGGGTCGAGAGAGCGTGCCTCCAACCCAGTGTCGGGGGTTTCCACGGAGTTGTGCCAGGGAAATGGGCGGAACCTGTCGGACGGGTCGATCTGCCTATCTACTTTGGCACACCTTCCAACTTCAGAAAGGAGACGCTCACTTTCAAAGTGGACGGATTCTATGGAACGTACCATGCTATCCTTGGGCGCCCATGCTATGCTAGGTTCATGGCAGTCCCGAACTACACCTACCTCAAGCTCAAGATGCCAGGCCCAAACGGTGTCATCACTGTGGGGCCCTCATACGAGCACGCCTATGAGTGCGACATCGAGTGCATCGAGCACGGCAAGGCTGTTTTGGAATCGGCGACCTTGGCTACGGACCTCGACGGTCTCGCCAATGAGATTCCCGACCCAAAGCGCCATACCGTCAGCTTCGAGCCCGCAGAGGACGTCAAGCTCGTGCCCCTCGACCCTGCCGATCCCAAGGGAAAGGCGCTGAGCATCAGCGCCACCCTCGATCCCAAATAGGAAGCAGTGCTCGTCGACTTTCTCCGTGCGAACATCGACATCTTTGCGTGGAGTCCCTCGGATATGCCGGGCATACCCAGGGAAGTCGCCGAGCACGCCTTGGAGATCTAGGCCGGATCCAAACCGGTGAAGCAACGCCTGCGCCGCTTCGATGAGGAGAAGCGCAGGGTCATTGGTGAGGAGATACACAAGCTGCTGGAGGCCGGATTCATCAAGGAGGTTCATCATCCTGAATGGCTAGCTAATCCTGTATTAGTTGAGAAAAAGAGTGGGAAGTGGAGGATGTGTGTAGACTATACTAGTTTAAATAAAGCATGTCCAAAAGTTCCCTTTCCTTTACCACGCATTGATCAAATCGTTGATTCCACTGCGGGATATGAAACTCTCTCATTCTTAGATGCATATTCCGGCTACCACCATATGAAAATGAAAGAGTCCGACCAGCTCGCGACTTCATTCATTACCCCATTCGGCATGTATTGCTACGTTACGATGTCTTTCGGTCTCTGGAACGCAGGGGCTACGTACCAGCGATGCATGCAACACATTTTTAGGGAACATATCGGACCAACCATCAAAGCTTACGTCGATGACATCGTTGTCAAGACCAAACAAGCCGACGATCTGGTAAACGACCTTGACATTGCGTTCAAGTGCCTCCGGGCAAAAAACATCAAGCTCAATCCTGAGAAATGCGTCTTTGGCATTCCTCGAGGTATGCTTTTAGGGTTCATCGTGTCTAAGCGTGGCATCGAAGCCAACCTAGAGAAAATCACTGCGATAACCAAGATGGGCTCCATCCAAGATCTAAAAGGCATACAGAGGATCACAGGCTGCTTGGCGGCGCTCTGTCGTTTCATTTCACGCCTCGGCGAAAAAGCGCTCCCTCTGTACCGCCTCCTAAAGAAATCGGAGCACTTTTCATGGACCCTCGAGGCCGAAGAAGCTCTTGCAAAACTCAAAGCTACACTCTCTGATTCACCCATTCTTGTCCCTCCGATCCCAGGAGAGCTGCTCCTACTTTATGTCGCCGTGACATCACAAGTAGTCAGCACGGTCTTGGTTGTCGAGAGGCCGAGGAAGCACATGCCTTGCTCGTCCAGAGGCCGGTCTATTTCATTAGCGAGGTACTCTCAGAAACCAAGGTACGATACCCACAAATCCAGAAGCTGCTATATGCCGTCGTCTTGACATGGTGCAAACTCCATCACTACTTCGAGGGTCACCCAGTAACTGTGGTTTCTTCTTTCCCCTTGGGAGAGATAGCCTAGAACCGGGAAGCCTCGGGTAGAATTGCCAAGTGGGCAGTCGAGCTCACGAGCGAGACCCTATCTTATGTGCTGCGCAAAGCTATTAAGTCACATGTATTAGCGGATTTCCTGGCAGAATGGACCGACACTCAACTTCCCCCTATATAGCTCCAAGCTGAGCTGTGGACCATGTACTTCGATGGGTCATTGATGAAAACAGGAGCAGGCGCGGGTTTGCTCTTCATCTCGCCCCTCGGGGTTCACAAGCGCTACGTCATCCGGCTTCATTTTCCTACGTCGAATAACGTCACCGAATACGAGGCGCTCGTCACGGGTCTGAGAATTGCCATCGAACTCGGGGTCTGGCACCTTGACGTTCGAGGCGACTCCCAGCTCGTGATCGATCAGGTCATGAAAAACTCAAGCTGTCGTGATCCCAAGATGGAAGACTACTGCGAAGAAGTGTGGCGCCTTGAGAACAAGTTTCACGGCCTCGAGCTTAACCACATCGCACGTAGGTATAATGAGGTCGCCGATGAACTGGCGAAAATCGCGTCCAATCGAACTACGGTTCCACCAGACGTTTTCGCAAAAGATCTCCAGTAGCCCTCCGTCGACCTTAGGTTGGAAGGAGGGGTCGATGGGCCATCGCTCGACCCCCCACCTATGATAGAAGCCCCCTCGACCGGGGCTGAAGCCATGCAGGTGGAAGGCTCGACCCCGCCACCCAACCCTGGACCTGACTGGCGCGTTCCGTACCTCGACCATCTCATCCGAGGGGACCTCCCCTCAGATAAGACCGAGGCTCGACGGATCGCTCGCTGGGCCAAAACCTTTGTGATCTTTGGCGACAGTAAGGAGTTGTACCGCCGCAGCCCTACTGGCATCCTCCAACGTTGCATCACAAACGAGGAAGGCAGAGACCTGCTCGATGATCTACACTCGGGGGGCTTGCGGTCACCACGCAGCGCCTCGAACCCTTGTCGGAAATGCCTTCCGACAAGGATTCTACTGGCCGACAGCGGTCTCTGACGCTATCAAGCTAGTACGCTCCTGCAAAGGTTGCCAGTACTATGCGAGACAAACCCATCTTCCAGCACACGCCCTGCAAACCATTCCCATCACGTGGCCGTTTGCCGTTTGGGGGCTTGACCTTGTCAGGCCTTTGAAAAGGACAACCGGCGGCTTCACCCACTTGCTCGTTGCCATTGACAAATTCTCCAAGTGGATCGAGGCCCGCCCTATCACCAGTATCAGGTCCGAGCAAGCTGTGCTCTTTTTCACCGACATCATCCACCGCTTTGGAGTTCCCAACTATATCATCACGGACAATGGCACCCAGTTTACTGGTAAGAAGTTTCTGGATTTTTGCGACAACCACCACATCCGTGTGCTCTGGTCAGCCGTGGCTCATCCAAAAACAAACGGCCAAGTAGAACGTGTCAACGGCATGGTCCTACAAGGTCTGAAACCCAGAATCTTTGACAAACTAAACAAACATGGGAAAAGATGGGCTGCCGAGCTCCCCTCGGTCCTATGGAGCCTAAGAACAACGGCGAGTCAAGCCACGGGGTTCACTCCGTTCTTCTTAGTCTACGGATCGGAGGCCATGCTCCCTACCGACATAGAATATGGGTCCCCAAGGCTAAAAGCCTACAACGAAAGAAATAACGACGCCGCAAGAGAGGACGCCCTTGACCAGCTCGAGGAGGCTCAAGATGTGGCTCTGTTACATTCTGCCAGGTACCAGCAAGGTCTCCGACGCTACCACGACAGACACATCTACAGGCGTGACCTCAACGTCGGTGACCTGGTGCTGCGACGAAACCAGAACAACAAGGGACGGCACAAGCTCACGCCCCCGTGGGAAGGCCCGTACATCATCGCGGAAGTCCTAAAGCCAGGCACCTACAAGCTATCCAATGAGAAGGGCGAAATCCTCACCAACACTTGGAACATTGAACAGTACGTCGCTTTTTCCCTTAAAAAGCCTCGAGGCTCTGTAATTTCTTTTCAATATCATCAATAAAGAATACAACAATGTTCAAACTTTTGTTTTACAAACAATGAGGAAGGATCGACTCTGCTTTCCCAGAATTGACCCTCCCTCGGGGGCTACAAGGGGGGAACCCCCAGTCCCCGAAAAAACTTGTACTCTTTTCTAAAATTGAAGAACTACCTCTTAAGTCGACAACGCTGCGAAAGCACCCTGAGGCTCAGAAAGGCTCTCGAGCTGCGAGATCACTTACGCCTCTGAGGCTACGGTACCTCCGCTCACCCCTCACGCCTAGGGGCGCGACCGCACGCTAAGTAGACCTAATGGCTGTTCATAACTTTGAAAAGGAGTACACCCCCCGTCGCTTAAATGAGGTTCTTACACGATCTGCGAGGCCGCAAAAGCACCCTAGAGTTCGAGGGCAGTCGAGCCGTGAGATCACTCATGCCTCCGAGGCTATGGTACCTCCGCTCACTCCCTTACGCTCAAAGGCGCGACGGCGTGCTAAGTAAATCATGCAAAACGTGATTCAAGCAATAAAGGGAAGAAAAAGCTCGTGCAAAACTTAAATAACCAGCGCAAGGTTTACGTCCCGAGTTTTTAAGGCCTCCGAGGCTACCACGACCAAAATCCAAAACACTAACTTATTACACGAGCTTTTGCGCCCAGATTTGGCTCACAGGCCCTCGTCGTCGGTAGGCGGAACCACCTCGGCTTCGAAAAGTGTGGCCAGATGGCTCCTAGGCTCCTCAGCGGCTCCGATCAGGTCCAAGCAGGCGTCCTCATTCTCCTCGTCCGTCTGGTCTAGGTCAGTGATGAAGCCTTCAGCAACAAGCTCCATGTCGAACACGAACCCAGACCGAACGACGGCCAGTGCTCTCTTCATGCCATGGTGGAGGCTGCCCCGTATCCTTTCCCAGACGAGGCGGCCCAGCGCCGCCATCCAGCGGACGAAGGAGTTCCCCGGGGCATCCTCCCCGGTGTCGGCATTGGGCTCGACCCCCAGGCCATCACACACGGAGGTGATCGTGCCCTGGAGCATCTGTGTACGCTGGGTCTCGGCCTCGAGGAGGCTCTGGAAGGAATTGGCCGCCGCCTGAGCCACCCGCTGCTCCCTCTCCAGCTCTGAAACATAATTAACTAAATTAGCACTAATACGGGGCCTCGATGCCATGGCCATAACACCCATACTTACCCTCAGTGTGGGTCAGCAAGCCCATGACCTCTTTACGGAGCCCCCCGCACGTCCTCTCGAGCCCTTGGAGAGCGTCGTCCCTGTCACAAACGGCCGCCCTCAACGTCTCGATCTCCTGGCGGGCGGTCAGAAGAGCCACGTCCTTCTCCTGAATGGCTCCACTCAGCGCCGCGATCTCGTCCTTCAGGGCACCGAAGCGAGCGGTTACCTGCCCAATCTAGACGTTGAGGGCATCATGCTGACGGCTGACTAGGGTGACGTCCTCCTCGAGCTCTTTCACCCGTGCCGACAAGGGCACGAGGTCCTCGTGGGCCTTAGCTGCCTCCTCCCGGGCCTTGGTCACGTCTTCACGCACCATGGCCTCGGCCGCCCAGGCCTGCACATCCTCCTCCATGACCGCCGCGTTGGCGATGCGCAGCTCGGCCATCTCGGCACTCTGATCGGAAAGCCGTTTTTTGGCCTCCTTGACCAGAGCCCATTGTCGGGCAAGCGCCGCACACACGCCGCTCTCATTTCGAATGAAGAGCGACTTGCGGCGAGAGCGTTCCTTGAGCTCCTGATCACGGTTCGGAAAAACCAAAGAGGTTGAGAACCAAGAGAAAGGGAGACAGCAAAAGGATAGCAAAACAATCGATAAGCCAAAACATACCTCTTTGGCATCCCGCATGCCTCGTGACACGGCCTCCATCACCACACGAAGCGATCGATCCGTGTGTCGACGGAAGCCCTCGAGGTACTCCCAGTGATGCACCTCATCTCTATCATTCAGGGCGAAGACGGGGTCTGCGCCAGGGTTGGAAGCGTCCCTGAACTCGAGGGACGGTCCCCCCAGCGCGGTATCTCCTCCTCCGCCCGCACTAGGGCCAGCGCGGCGAGGTCCGGCCACTCAGACAACGGTCCGGCCGGGGCGCTCTCTGGCCCCGTGGAAAGACTGGCCTCACCCGCGGCTCCGGCCTCACCAACCGCCGCTGAGGGACCAGCCTGGTCCACGGCCTCGACCTCCTTGACTCCTACCACCAGCTTCCCCTTGTCCAGGGGGAGTCGTCGAGGGTGAGGTCAACCATGGCTGGCGTCGACCCTTCTGCTGGGGCCGGCCCCTCGACCACTAGCACCTCTTCCTCTGGGACCTCGGGCGGGGGCTCGACGACCCCACCCTCTACCATAGCCGCCGGCTCCATCGGCGGGTCTTGCTACGGCTGCGGCTCTCCCGGCCGCACCGCCTCCTGTCCCGCCACCGGCGGGACCTCCTCCATAACCACATCCGCATCCGCCCGCTCCGCGTCGCGGATGGATGCCTCGACCGTTGCGGCCTCGACGGCAGCCTCGGTGGTCGATGACGACCCGGGCTCCGCCCCGCCCGTGCTGGGCGCCACCACCTCTGCCGGTCCTGACCCCTGTGCGGCAGGGTCGGAACCGGTGACCGCCAAGACGCCCGCCTCCACCTGGGCCGCTGCCTCCTGCTCCTTCAGGGGCTCCTTTGCGGCCTGAAGCCTCTCGATCCAGTCGGCGTCCTGCGCCGCCGTCCGATTAATGATGACGGCGCTCGCCCGGAGCGACTTTGCGGGGGTCGACCCCATCAGCTCCGCCTTCCACTTGAACCTGTGAAGCGAAGAGAAACGTCGGAAAATGGTACCAATGAAAGGCGAAAAAGCAAAGCGCGGATCCTTACCCAAAAAGCGGCACCAAGGGCCTCGACCCCGACCGATCTGAACCTCCCGGCGCTGCCTGCGACGGTCTTGCGGCCGGCCCCCCGGCAGCCTGGGTGCTCCTTGGGGCCCTGGCTGGAGGGCCGCCTCGGGTCCTCACGCCCGCCGGCGGCGCCGCCGACGACGACACCGGCACCACTGCTCCAGGCGCCGGCTGAGCCTGTAGGGCCTCGACTGGTGGGGGCAGTCCTGTCGACCCCTCCTGTAGGGTCTGGGATGGGGCGGCCCCTCCTGCCGAGGGGCCCGCCGCCTTGCCCGCCTCTTCCTCTGTCTCCTCCTCCACCACCACGACCGACACTGGCACCCAGCAGGATGACTCCCCAACGGGCTCCAAGAGCAGACGAACGTCGGGGAGGTCCGCCAGGCCGGTCGCGGCGTCGTACCGCGACAGGGCGTCTTCATCATCCATGTCGCTGCCGTCATCGTCCTCCCCCGAGACCATCTTGGAGGGAGACTCTGCGAGGGGGAGCCCGTTGAGGGCCTGCTGGCGCCGAAGCTTCTTCAGCGCCTCCTTCTCCTTGGCCTTGCGGATCTGCCGCTTCTTGGCCGTCTCCTTTGTCTGCTTCTGCTGGGACGCATGCTGGCGTCGAGCCTCCCGGGCGGGCTGGTCCTCTGGGACTGGCGGTCGCGTCTCCCGCACCGCAGACAGATCCTGTGCATCGGCCTCGACTAAATCAGAGGAATCCAAAAATAGATGAAACAGACGAACGTGCTAGCAAAAAACACTCACCAGAGGCTCGAACCCCTGGGTAGGTCGCATGGGGACCTTGTCGACCTCATCCGTCTTGAAGTTCCCCACCATCCGGCGCGCCCGCCGGAGGACCTCCTCGAGGGTGAGGGACTCGTGTGACATCCGGCTCCCCTCTAGTGGCGCCTCCGGTGTCATCTGGTCGAGGCAGAGGCGACGCTGGCACAACGGCATTACCCTACGCCGGTGGAATGCCGTGGCCACCGCCGCCGCCGTCAAGCCCCACAGACGGAGCTGCTGCAACACCGCCAGCAGCAGGTCCAGACGCGGCTTCTCGGCCTCCGCGACTCCGTAGGTCCAGTTCTCCTCTCGAGCGACCAGCACCCGGCCGGTATACCTTGGCAACTAACTCTCGTCGTTGCGGAGGTAGAACCAGCCGTCGTGCTAGCCGCTGTTCGAGGAGATGAGATGGGCCGGGATGTACAGATCTGCCCGACCAGACCTCACCTGTAGGACGCAGCTCCCCACTCGAACTGCGCACCGAAGCCCCTTCTCCCCCGCCTTCTTGGCGAAGAGCTCTGCCTTGAAAAGATGGAGCCACAGATTCCACTGCGGCTCCACCCCTAGGTAGCCCTCACAGACCGCCGTGAAGATGGCAGCCTGTGCAATGGCGTTGGGGGCGAGATGGTGCAGCTCCACCCGGTAGTAGTGGAGGAGCGCGCGCATGAAGGTGGTCGCCGGCACGCCGAACCCCCGCTCGTGGAAGCAGATGAAGCTAACCACGTATCCCTCGGGAGGTGCCGGCTCCCGGTGGTCGGGTGACGGCGCAATCCACTCCAGCCACGATCGGCTCGTCCTCGGCCACAGTAGTCCATCCTCGACCAGCTCCTCCAGCCTCCTCTCCGTTACTGAGGAGGCGGCCCAGTCGTCGGCGGGGAGGATCTGACTCTTGCCTGCCATTGGCCCTGGGAGAAGCTGTGTAGACGAAGGGGGTGCAACGGCGGTGGCGCTGGATGTAGGCGGAGGGCGTAAGGGGCACAGAGCTGTCTGAGGCAAAGGATGCAAGAACGCAAAGGACCGGTAGGGGAGGTAGACCCCTAGGCATTGTTTTTATAGCCCCGGCGGAAGCCTAACGGCCGCGTGAAAAGGTAGGAGCAGTTTCCCGCATTTAATGCCCTTACCTAACAGTTTCCCTCAATCTCGCAGGAGTTGGGCGCATGGTCGTCCCCCATGTCGTAACCGTACGCCACGTCGCCCACTACCGCGCTGATCTCGCCCTCTCCCCTGAAAAGGCGCGCCCGGCTAATGGGCGGGGCAGGATCCATGGACGGATATTCCCAGATACCTGGTAAACGGGCTTCGAGCCCGCCATAAGTCTTGAGGGAGCGGAAGCTGGCCCTCGACCTGGGTTCGACAGCTGCCCTCGAGCAACAGAGTTAGGGACGACCAGGGATGCGCCCGTGCATGGCCAGGGCTCGAGCCACGCTCTCGAGGCACCCCAGGACGTATTCGAGGCTGTAGGAGGAGGTCAATGTAGGAATCCCCTCGAGGGAGGCACCGAGCCCTCGGATCCCGTCGCAGGGAATCGAGATCCACACGACCACCCCTTGGCATTTTTGAGAGCGCCTCCGGGCCACTAGCCGACTCCTAATGACTGGAGCACGGGCTCACACTCGAATTCCCCCGCTAGTAGCTCACCGGAGATCGTCGGAACTCGCCCAAACAGGGGTAGTACGGCGTTCCCCACCCCTCCTCCTCCTTCCTAAAGGAGGAGCGTGAGGGTCGAACGACAAAAGACGGCCGGAACTCTGATCGACCTCGTGCGTACGAGGCTCGGGGGCTCGACCGCAACGAACCATACTCCAAACAAAAAGACACGGATCACGCTACCACTAGAAACCATTCCCCAATAGTACGCGTAAAAGACCTCGGAGGAGTCTCAACACTCCACCGAGGCCTCGGAGGACGCCTCGATCGCGCCCCGTCCCGCACGACAGGACGCCTCGACCACACTCCGACTCGCACGAGGCTCGTTCGCCCACCGGAAAAACTCCGACTCGCGTGACCCCGGGTCAGAGCGCTCGACCCCTTCCCTTCACTTACCCTAAGACAGAAGTCAGAGCATTTAATGCGATTACCTACTACCACCTACCGGTATGGCCGCAACCAGGATCGACATGGGAGCAAGGCCGGTGTCAGCCCTCACTGTTTTTACCGCCCATCCAGTGATGGGAGGTGAAACCTGTCACTATGCACACCTTACCGTGCACTGTTTATCGTCAGTCACCCTCGAGAGAGGATACGACAAGGCCCGTATTCCACAATCTCGGGGATTCGACCTTATCCGTCCGACCTTGACCCGACCTCGACCTGGCCTCGACGTCCAGCACAGTTCGACAGGGAAGGAAGGACAGCATGGCACGGTGCTCCGGGTCATTTCGTCATCTCATCCCCAGCGTCACCATGGTGTCCAGGGATGGCCGGCCATTCCCAGGGCACGTCACTACAGTCACCTCAACAGGGATCGACAAAACATCGTCTCAAGGCTCCCCGGTGCCCTGGCCTCCTCCGACCCTATAAAAAGGACCGGCCAGGACCCTACAAGGGGACACGGACAAGAGGCAAGACACAAGTCCAAAGCCAAGTACCAGCAACCCAAGGCTCCCAACACAGAGATCAACATCTCAAGCAATCATCTTTGTACTCTTTTTTCTTTCTCTGGGACTTGGGCTCGCCGCCCTCTCTCGCAAGCTTGTAACCCCTACACAAGCACTTCGGTGCAAGGAAATACAAAACTCTCCCCCCCCCCGCTGGGCGTAGGGCCTCCTTTTGCCCGAACCAGGATAAACTCCCGTGTGTTCTTCTTGCATCACCATCCAGGTTAGGGACACGCATCACTCACTCGTCGGTTTAGGACCCCCACGGGACCGAACACCGACACTCTTCATGGTTGTTTTAAAAGAACTTACTCATTCATTCAGGAGCACCGTCCATGTCACCCCAAATCCTCTTGACAGTTTGATCTTTGGTTCAACGTCCCAGATTGTTTAAAGCGGATTCTTGCCTGCACCCGCTTCTCCTATTTCTGGTTACTTTCTCTCGCTTGTTGTCTGCTTCTTCCGCTTCACCTCTGAAGCCAGTCAATCAAATATATACAACAGCTTCACCTTCTCATTCCCGATTCTTCTTCTTTATAGTCAGGCTACTCTGAGGTTTTGCCATCTGCCATTTTTATTCTTTCCCCCCCCCCTTCTTCAGCCTATGATGAGGTACTGGGCATGACCTGTTACCTATATCATACAATTTCTGAGAGTAACTCCGTTGCCGCCATGCCTAGAAGCTCAAAGTTGATAGACAAATGATGATTGGTATGTGTTAATAAGGTGGACAAAAGTCATGTTCGACCACACATAAACTGGAGGAGAGTTACGGAAAAAAAACAGCTGCAGCAAGCAGTCTGTCTTTGCTGCTGCTGTGCTAAAACTTATGTTTTTGAATTGTGTATGCGTTAGTCCAAATTATCAGGTGTGCAATTTTCCTTGACTATATAACCTTTTGAATGGCTTCTGGTGGGAATTCTTCTGTAATTTGCTTGCTCATTTATCGAATTCTCACTGCCTATTTCTCATGTTCACCGGTGTAGGTTTAGAACACCCATGTAGCTTGAAGGTACCTTAGCTATGTAAATGACCGGTGTCTGTAACATGTAAATTTTGCGTGTATGAACCCAACCGTGCTCCTTTGCCCTCGCGCGCGAGGGCGCGCGCTCCCCACTGGTGGAATATATGGGTAGGAAGATTGTTGAAGGGTGATTTTTTTTAATAAACCTTAATACGGCACCGAGCAGCCCGAGATAGCTGAGCTGAAAAACTCCACCCATAAAAGAGCAAGAAAAACATTGCTTGGAGCTCCTGGGGAGTGGGGAGCCCATATTAGCTACTTAGCTAGGGTCCCAGCTTGATGCTAGATGAACTGTCTCGGTCTAATGTCCTCTGAATGATGTAAACTAATTGAATAAGTAGCAGTCCAACTTGTCGGAAGGTTCTTATCGAGTCCTTTCTTTCCACAAATG
The DNA here is from genome assembly GCA_038087645.1 of Saccharum hybrid cultivar R570. Classification (NCBI taxonomy): domain Eukaryota; kingdom Viridiplantae; phylum Streptophyta; class Magnoliopsida; order Poales; family Poaceae; genus Saccharum; species Saccharum hybrid cultivar. The sequence continues at coordinate 12,140,823 of JAQSUU010000328.1, forward strand.
CCACCAAAAATACATCAATGGCACCATCCAAATTTCCTTTGTCATCTTTCGAGACGCAAAGCCTGCTCTTTCACACCTCAAAGCATATTTAGATATGAACTTAACCTTTTCTTATTAAGAACATAAGTTAGCTATAGTCAGTATATTAGTACAACTCAAAGCTAACTAAGCATCTTTAGATATCAGCTTAATTAGGTATTGTGAAGAACTAAAAATTATTAGCTGCATCATGAATGTGGCCATGCATGATGTCCCTCCACCATCTTGCATATCCTTCCACGTGCACATGCAAGGCCGGTATACATTACGTGCATGATGTTGCATGGGTTGCTAATTGCATAAGACATAGAACTACCCACTCCACGTTTGCTTCAAATCATGTAACCCTTTATGAAACCTTGGCAAACCATATGAGAAATGATCTGTTCCCTCTCAGGAAATACATCTTTGTTGTCTACGCACGGACAATATATGTGCTTCATCTTCTCTCTGCATGCATGCCTCTTCGCGACATCAATAAACTTATTATGAACCTCCAACCTGTATGATTGATCAAGTATCAATAAATTGTACATCCATGACCTTTCCATCTTAAACAGTAAAAAATCTATACTAAAATAAAAATGTTCAACTAAATCAAATAAAAAATGACATATATAGGTATGAATATTTTAACCTATTTTTATTAGGAAAATGTATGTTTATTTCTTATTATAATCATTTGAATAAACATTAAAAGCACTAAAGTCATTTTAACACATACGATTTTAATAATGAATTAATCTACATTATTACACTAAATCACCATCTAAATATAGATCACAAGATTGGTATTTTAGACTATTGAGCAAACACTGTTTTCATACAAAAATGCATGTCGAGCTATTACTTATTTTAATCATTAGAATCAACATTACAGTCATTAACACACAATTTAACATATAGATAAGATAATTAATTAATCTATTTTATTGGAAGAAATGTGAATCTACCAAATACAATAAACTCCCTCTCTCTCTCTCTCCATACACCAACCATGAAAACCTAGATCTAATTAGGCCACAAATTGTGGAGATTCTTCCCGAAAGACGAAGGATATGCATTAACTAACCTTCTTGAACAGACACCTTCAAAGAAATAAAGACGAACCCCCTTATATTTTGCAATTTCTAAACCTCTAAGGATCCCAACAATAGAAGGTGGCTTGATCGATCTGTATAGTTTAATTTAGTCAGAGGAGGAACAAGGGTATTTATAGATTTATTGTACAGATAACAAATTAAGAAAATCGCCACTGTAAATATATGATTTACACAGGCACGGTATTTGCTTAAGTCAACCCCCAGCGTACGGGTATCTACATTGGCGGTTCATAGCCATGGGCCTATATATCTGTTTCTACTAGCGCCTGCTCTTTACAAACCGCCTGTGAAAAAATAGGCGTAAACAAAAATTGTTTCTGTTCTAGTGTTAAAATCATTTTATATAGAGTTTATCCTGGATAATCATATCGAATCATTTCCTGCATAGAATAGGGAGTAAAAGGAGACCCACCAAACACGTCGTCAAGCACTTCGAAAAAAGGTTTGCCAACATGGCTTGAGAGTATTTTTTGAGAGGTTGAGTTGGTAGAAGCTAAGGCTCTATTTAGCACGGCTCTAAACGATTCCATTTTCTTGATACAGTGCATGGAGAGCTAGAGTTGGTGAAGACAAAAACCATGGCTTCATCCGCTCTTAGTTTATTCTGAGAAGAGAAATAAAAAGAAATCTTTATTGCAGTGCACAGAGGAGTCAGAGTTGGCAAAGCTCTACCAAAGGGTGCCTAAAGATTTTATCGTTGGCTCCAAGTTCAAATAAGACTCCAACTCCTTTGTGTTTTTAAGGGGAAGCCATTTTTTTAATTACCCATTTAGTAGGTCTTTCTGAGAAGCTAAAGCTAGAGTGCTCCCTCCATTATAAATTATATAAGACATTTTCACTTTTCTAGATATATCAATTTTACTATTTATCTATATATAGTTTATATTTAAGTACATAGCAAAAAACTATGTATCTATAAAAATCAAAATATCTTAGGATTTCAAAATGAAGGGAGTTCTTTTTTTAGAGGAGCCGAGGCACTTCTAAAACGGAAATGCTTGGACTCAGACGTCCAGCCGTTTCCGGACGTGGCGCCCGCTCACTCGGCCTCCTGCCGCTCGCACCCGTCTGCATGCAGCTCTCTTTGTCCACTCATCTCAAAATATCCACCGCATGCAGCTCTACTCGCCCACTTCGCTACTGCTTGCTCCCTCATCCACTCATGTGCTCTCTCTCTCTCTCAAAAATTCACCGTAGCCTTCCACCGCCTAACCCGAGAGACCCCAACCCAGCGCGGTGCCCTCCCCCATCCCCCTCCTCAACCAGAGCTCAAGCACGCAGCAGGGGGAATCCATGGAGGCGGCGTCCTCTACCCATCCCGAGCCCGACGTGCCTCCTCCACCCTGGCGTGCCCTCCCCAACCTTGACGAAGGCCATGGTGGCCTTCCCGTGGTGGATCCATGGAGCACTGGGCACCCCATGGTGGATCCATGGAGCACTGGCCTCCCTGTGGTGGATCCATGGAGCACGATGCAGATCCAGCGACGTGGTGGTCTCCTACACCCAGCAGGCGACGGCGGCCCATCCCCTATCCCATCCATGGAGGCGGCTCGATTTGCACACCCCGACAGCGCCCCCAACCCTTGTGCCTCCCCTCTTTCCCTTATCTCACGGCTACAGTGGATTTTTGCGGTGTTGCAACAGTCTATTTGAGATGTTGCAGTAGTTGTTTCATGTTGTTGCAGCAATTTGTTCGTGTTGTTGCAACAATATGTTCATGGTGTTTCAGTAGGTTCAGCCTAATGTTTTAGCCGTTGTTCTTTTGTTGTTACAATAATACGTTTCTTGGTGTTTCAGCTGTTGTTCTTTTGTTGTTGCAATAATGCGTTTCTTTGTGTTTCAACTTCTTCATCCTAATGTTGCAGTGGTACTGCTTTTTGAGATGGTGCATTATGCTTCAGTTGCTTCAATCTCATGTTGCAGTAGTTGCTCCATTGCTGTTGCAACAGTTTTTGTTCAGTGTTGTTGCAACAATATGTTTTTTGGTGTTTCAATAACTATCTCTTCGATGTTGCAATTTCATCGATCCCCATGTTTCAATAGACAATTTCTTATGTTTCAGCTGTTGTTCCATGTTGTTGTAGCAGTTTGTTCGGTGTTGTTGCAATAACATGTTCACAGTGTTTCAACTGCTTCATCCTAATGCTGCAGCGGCAAGCGGGGGGAGGGGAGCTGGGAGGCGGGCTGTGTGGGCGAGCTGGCGGCTGGCAGAGGTGCTGGGGCCAGCGAGGTTGGGGGTGGGGCGGGTTCCTTGCGCGGGGAGCGGAGGAAGGGCGGACTTTCTTCTCCGTGCGGAGCGGGCAGGATCGCGATTTGGTGCGGAAGGCTTTCCTTCTCCGTGCGGGGCGGGCGGGGGCGCGATTTTAGTGCCGAAGGCGTCAGGCGCGGTATGAAGGCTCGGCATCCGGACGCTAGCGCCCGAATGGTAAAGGGTAACTGTGCTCAACCTAAACGTGGAGCTACCGAGGCCACATAACACAATCAATGCCTTTTGAATTACGCTATTTCTTTACTCTAGGCGCTCAACGTCTTCGGATGTGAAAACGATAACACGTCTTTTGTAGACCCCAGCACTAGTGATCGGATAAAAGCTTAGGCTGGCTCTGCACCCCACTGCTTGCTCCCGCGACGCATCAAACCAGCCTGTGCCTGCTGTCCCAGAAATATCAAGTGGAAAGCCAACCATGTCGTCGTCGTCGGCGGCGCCGGAGCCGCACGTGGTGGAGGACTGCCGCGGCGTGCTGCAGCTGATGAGCGACGGCACGGTGCGGCGCAGCGCGGAGCCGGCGGCGGCGTTGTTCCCGGTGGACATCCCAGAAGACGACTGCGGCGTGGAGTGGAAGGACGTGACGTGGGACGCACAGCACGACCTGAACACGCGGCTGTACCGGCCGCAGCACCTGGGCGCGGCCAACGACGCGCGGATCCCCGTGGTGGCCTACTTCCACGGCGGCGGCTTCTGCATCGGGTCCGGGCGGTGGCCCAACTTCCACGCCTGGTGCCTCCGCCTGTGCTCCGAGCTCCCCGCCGTGGTGCTCTCCTTCGACTACCGCCTGGCGCCCGAGCACCGGCTGCCCGCCGCGCAGGAGGACGGCGCCAGGGCCATGTCCTGGCTGCGCTCCGCCGCCGACGCCGACCCCTGGCTCGCCGACGCGGCCGACTTCGCGCGCGTCTTCGTCGCGGGCGACTCGGCGGGCGGCAACATCGCGCACCACGTCGCCGCCGGGCTCGGAAAGTCCGGCCTCGCCCCCGCCGTCCGGATCCGCGGCGCGCTCCTCCTCGCGCCGGCCTTCGCCGGCGAGGCCCGCACGCGCGCCGAGCTGGAGTGCCCGCGCGACGCGTTCCTCACCACCGAGATGTGCGACAGGTACGCGCGGCTGGCGCTCCCCGAAGGCGCCGACAGGGACGACCCCGTGCTCAGCCCGGCGGGGCCGCGCGCGCCGGGGCTGGAGGCCGTGGAGATGGCGCCCGTGCTTGTGGTCGCCGGCGGGCGCGACGTGATGAGGGACCGGAACGCGCAGTACGCGCGGCGGATGAAGGAGGAGTGGGGCAAGGAGGTGGAGTACGTGGAGGTCGCCGGCGCCGACCACGGCTTCTTCCATACGGACCCCTGGTCGGAGCGCGCCGACGAGCTCGTACGCATCGTGCGCCGGTTCGTCGTCGAGCACATGGACTCGGAGTAGGACGGGTGGTGAGGGGTGACCTGGCCTGGCTGGCTACCGGTGGACCAATCTTTGTTGCCACTTGGGTCATGAGGCTGTGTTCACTTCACGTGCTAACCCAAAATATTTCATCTTCCACCTATCACATCGAATCTTTGGACACATGCATGGAACATTAAATATAGGTAAAAAAGATAACTAATTGCATAGTTTGTCTGTAAATGTCGAGACAAATCTTTTAAGCCTAGTTAATCTATGATTGGACAAATTTTGTCAAATAACAACGAAAGATGCTACAGTAACTTTTCAACCACTTTTCGTGAAATGAACACACCCTGAATAAATGGATGACTTTGCTTTTCTTCTTTCTTGTTGGTGTCATTTGTTTTCTTGATTATGATGGTTTGATTATTCTTGGGTGGATTTCTTGTTTTTTTCTTGATTGATTGATTTCATCATTACCTTTTATTCAACACTTCCAAATCTGAATGTTCACTCCTTGTCGAAATCATGGCTCGCACAAACGTGCCTTTTCCTTTCTCAGCGTCGCAGAGTGAGATTTTTTTTTATATCGGCGATGACAGCAAGACGATCAGGAAATCCGATCCGATCCACATCCACCCCACGAGGGCCCTCAGTGGCCAGCACTGTTTGTTGGTGTTTGCTTTTAAGGGGTGCTTGGTTTGTGGCTAAATTTTGCCATACAAATGATTTAGCAAGTAAAATTTGGATAAAAAAATTTTGTCATAAATTGGTAAGTTAAATGTGTGAGGTTAACAAGTTTTGATAGTAAATCAAATGATAGCCAAATTCATTTCTTGCCAAACCTTTGGCTTGGCATATTTTTGCAGCATGTTCGTTTCGCTGGTCAACTGTGGCTGAAAGTACGGTTCGCTAGTTTGTTGTGAGAGAAAAACACTGCTGGATGGCTGCTGATTCCACTTAATAGCTCAAACAAACAGGGTCAGAAGCCAACTAAGTAGGCCCTAACACTCGCATCAGCCTATAGACGGAGAGGATATTATTAGCATGTATTTGTTCAAGTGTGTCTTAATAATATTAATAATAGGATCAACTTGTTAGCTCATATAATTTTTGAAAAAAAATAGAGTAACTTAACATGCTAGTATAAAAAATATATGTAAGCATATAGACACATAAATCATAGAAAAATATGAACTTAGCTCTTAATGAAGAGCTAGTTTATCATTTTTATTCTTTTTTTACTATAAATATGAGATATTCTATAAGCTAGCTCTTCAGTTGGAGCTTCCTTTAGGTCCATAAGTTCTATGTTGAGCTTCCTAAGTGATTCGTGAGAAGGCCAAATCACTATAGTTACTGTTGATATTCTAATTTGACATCTCCGTGACATCCATTGTGTCACTCTAATGCTATCAACTAGGGATGAAAACGGTACGGATATTTCCCGACCGTATTCGAGACCGAATCCGTTTAGAGGGGTTTTAATTCGTCCGTATCCGGGTCCGGATATTTAACATCCGATACCGTATTCGTATCCGAATATTTAAATCACATATTTATGATGTCGATATCCAATCGTATCATATCCGGCATTTTTTATACTATCCGTATTCGAATCCGAATCTAGACATAAATATGAAAACAAATACGATATCAGTGATATCCGTCCGTATCCGATCCGTTTTCATCCCTACTATCAACTCATCATTTCGTACCCAACTGATGGCCAGATGACGATAAACAAAAAGACCGAAAATAAACACTATTGAAGAAACACTCCTGCTCTGGCCCATCGGTGTTGACCGATGCAGGTCGCCACATTGTTACTCCCTACCTCTCTGTCCTCAATAATTAAATTCCTAGAGTTGTCTAGTTTTAAATTTTGATCAAATTTCTAAAATAAAACGTTAAGATTTATAGTATCAAGTTAATATCATTAGATTTACTATAAAATATATTTCATAAAGTGCCCATTTTATGTCATAGATGTTGTTATACCATTTTTTATAAAATTGGTCAAATTTAAAAAAAAGTTTGACTGGCATGGATTAATTGATTTATTTAGAGACGGAGAGAGTATCAACTATCAGGTGCCCGTTCGTACCTCTCTGGTAGCTGACGATGGGCCATTAGTGGGCTGGGCCTAAAGTTGACAATTCATAAGATGAGCTGAAAAACTCCGGCCCTAAAAGAACAAGAAAAACATTGGTTAGAGCTACAGGGGAGCCCACCCATGAACTTATTAGGGCCCCATCAGCTTGATTTGAGACGAAACTGTCTCTGTCTGATGCCCTCTGATCTGAATGATGTAAACTAATTGAACAAGTTGCAGTCCAACTTGTCGAAAGGATCTTCGAGTCCTTTGTTTCCACAAATGCCACCAAAAATACATAAATGACACCATCCAAATTTGTTTTGTCATCTTTCGAGACGCAATGCCTGCTCTTTCACACCTCAAAGCATATTTAGATATGAACTTAACCTTTTTTTTCTTATTAAGAACATAAGCTATACTCTGTATATTCGTACAACTCAAAGCTAATTAAGCATCTTTAGATATCAGCTTAATTAGGTATTGTGAAGAACTAAAAATTATTAGCTGCATCACGAATGTGGCCATGCATGATGTCCCTCCCTCATCTTGCATATATCCTTCCACGTGCACATGCAAGGCCGGTATACATTCACCTTATCGCTCAAGTATCGTCGGCTGGAACAACAAGTTGCATGGGCTCGAAAAAAAGAACATGCCATGCGTCTCAGGTGCTGGAATTTTTATTCATTATATAATTGCTGCCTCCGCCCCGCGTCGATCGCATTCGGGCGCAAAAGATAATGCCGTCCACTCCATCTTGTCTTCGCCGTGTTGTCCGTGTGTACGATAAACATTTGTATTTGTAATAATAACACATATATGTGGCTCAGCTGGAACCTGGATATTTGCTTTCATTTCATCAAAGAGAAAAGAGATGAAAGTGATAGGTGAACATTATCGTTTATGAGTTCTTTGGGCAGATCTCGACGGCTTGATCAGGAGTTCAGGACGCAGCTAATATGTAAGAGAAGCATAGTACGTCGGCGCATGCACGGTTTCAGGAATTCAGCAAAAACTAGAGTTGGCTACGGGCTACGGCACCGAACTGCAAGCTAGCCTTCACACCGGCCCTGCGACTGCGAATCCCATTTCAGCATTTCTCTACTTGCACTTGCGTTCACACTCTACCGGTCGCGACGCCGCTGAGCCTGAGCTGCTCTTTTCCCGCGTCGCGCCCCGCGCGGAAAACTATATAATACGTGCCGGTGCCTCGGTTCTGCCAGCGTTCGATCGGATCATCCAACGCCGCACCGTCCTACAGCTCTGACTGATAATCCCCGCCGGCGCCGGCCTCCTTCCTCGAGCATCTCGCCGCCTCGCCGCTCACCTCCGCCTCCCACCTCCTCGTCAGGAGCCTAGCTAGCTAGTCGCGGGAGCTAGGAGATGGCGTGGCCTACGCCGCCGTTCCTGTACGCGCCGTCGCCGTTCATGTCGGGGGCGTCGGCGGCGGGCGCCGTCGTGATGGCCTTCCTGGCCATCTCCGAGTTCCGCGGCGACAACCTCACCTACTCCAAGTTCTGGCGCGGCCGCGGCGGCCAGCAGGGCCAAGGGACGCACCAGCGGGGCGCCGGCGCGCTCCTGGTGTCAAGCCGACTCGGGATGCTGCTGCTCTACGCCCCGGCGCTCGTCGCCGCGCTCGCGTCCTTCGCCGTGCCGGGCGCCGTCGTCGGCGCTCGCGCTCACCTCCTCAGCTCCGCCATCGCCGTCCACTTCCTCAAACGCGTCCTTGAGGTACGTAAACAAAAACCAAAATCGATCCACGTGTTCTTTTTATACACTGCTCTATGAATTTTATTGAGCACGGTATGAAATCCTGTCGCGTTCTCTCTCGATCAGGTGCTTTTCGTCCACCGGTACAGCGGGACCATGCCGCTGGGCACGTCGCTGCTAATCGCCGGCTGCTACCTGTTCAACGGGGGCGCCATGATTTACGTGCAGCACCTCAGCCGGGGGCTCCCGGAGCCCGCCGTGGACCTGCTCTACCCCGGCGTGCTCGCCTTCGCTGTCGGCCTCGCCGGCAACTTGTACCACCACTACCTCCTCTCGCGCCTGAGAGCAGGCGGCGACGACGACAAGAAGGGGTACAAGATCCCTACAGGCGGCCTGTTCGGGCTCGTCACCTGCCCGCACTACCTCTTCGAGATCCTCGCTTTCTTCGGGTTCGCCATGATCTCGCAGACGCTGTACGCGCTCACCGTGGCCGTGGGCACGGCGGCCTACCTCGCCGGCCGGAGCTTCGCCACCAGGAAGTGGTACGATTCCAAGTTCGACGAGTTCCCGTCCAGGATCAAAGCTCTTGTGCCTTATGTCTGGTAGTGTGTAAACTCGTAGTGAGTTGCAACTTGTAAGCAGACTTTTGCCCGTATGTATTCTTTGTAAGAGATGGCGACCTTCTCATCAAGGTGCTCTGGATTGATTTGGATACAGTGAGTCTATCATTAATACTACTTTTCAAGGAAAAAAATAATATAAAAAATTATTTACTACATAGTGTAGATCACATCAAGCTCTATAATTTTGATGTAAAGTATGTATTCGTCTCTATAATTTTGATGTAAAGTATGTATTCGTCTAAGTTCTTTACGAAGCTACTAATTTTTTTTTGATAGGTTTTAGTCCCTGCGTGGCACAGCTCAGCTTCACTAGTGAAATTGCGTTTTTAGGAAAACAACTTCGCAAGTAGCTTTTCTGTTGAAGCTGAACTGTTTTAGTCATCTGGTTTGGCAGAATAGCATATGATTGAACAAAAGAAAAATGGCCAAAATGTCCTTTTTTTCTTTTCTCTATTTTTTTTTTCTTCTCCGCATGTTCTTTCCCACGCCCCGATTCGCATCAAAGCACACTGTTAGAATATAAAGTGAATTGCCCACCTCTCCCCATCAGCTTAAGCTTTTGGGTTGAACTGGTCGGTGCATGCAACTTAATATGGTATCAGAGTCAGAGGTCTCGAGTTCGAATCCTGGTTAGCGCAATTAAATAAAATAATTGTTGCTCGCTCCTATTCCACGTTTGAGGCCTGAGGGAGCCTCCACGTGAGGGGGAGTGTTAGAGTATAAAGTGAATTGCTCACCTCTCCCCATCAGCTTAAGCTTTTGGGTTGAACTGGTCGGACTGGTCGGTGCATGCAACTTAATACACACGCCCCGGTGCCCGCGCTCGCGCATGCCCCGGCGGCCGCGTCTGCCCGCGCCTCTGCGGCCCGCTCCGCACGGCTCGGCGGCTTGCGCCTGCCCGCACCCCGGCGGCTGCGCTCGGGCGCGCCCCAGCGGATGAGCATGCTGCATGCCCGTGCCCCGACGCTCGTGAGCCCTTGGCGGTCGCGTCCCCGGCGCTTGACGGCCGCGCCACCCAGCAAGCCGTGTCCTCTGGCGGCGGCGTATCCGGCACCGCTTCCAGGCTCCGCGCTCGCAGCAGCGGCGGCCCGGTCTCGCACTCCAGCTCCGCACCTCCCCACGGCGATGCCCGCGTTCCCGGCGCTCAGTGGCCGCGCCCGCGCCCCACCAGAAGCGCGTCTCGGCAGTTGCGCGTGCCTGCTCAGGCGGCCGCGGTTGTCCTAGGAGCACGCACACAGCACCTGGACGACGGCCAATCCCGGCCAGGGAGGCTTCGTCAGCGGTTGCTGGTAGGCCTGTGAGCAGCGCCCATCCTGTGCGGGCTCGAGTCCGGCCGCAACCTCGCCGGAGGTGGCCAGGCGGGTGCTGGCCACGCACAGGGCGGCAGCGGCCTGTGACGGCAACAACGAGCAACAGGACGTGCGACCCGGGACGCGGAAATGTTGCTTGATTGACCAATACGTAATTACATACATCCGCACTGTATTGTTTTTAAAAATAAAATACAGATCTTATTAGAAGCAGAACAAGTCGTACTCACCTAGCGCTGAACGATGGATCTGTAGAAGAGAAAGGTCGAATGGAGAAGAGAGAGATTGGGGAAGAGGAAGGTTGTGGGAGCGAGAGTGCTCGATGAGGAACAAGGCTGTGTCGAGCGGCGGCGGTGGAGATCTCAGGGCGACGGTGGAGATCAGTCAGCAGACCAGGGCAGCAGCAGAGAGTAGAAAAGAGAGATAGAATGGAGAAGAGAGTGATTGGGGAAGAGAAAGGTTGTGGGAGAGAGAGCGATCGATGCGGCCATGGGGGAAAAATGCATCAGCTAGGGTTCCCCATATTGGGCAGGAGAGAGATGGCGTTGGTTGAGAGGTAGAAGAAGACCTCAGGAGAGAGACTAAGGATGGCAACGGGTCGGGTTCGAATCGGGTGGAGTCTTTGTGCACCGAAAACCGAAACCTAAAATCGAAACCCGAATTCGAACCGAAAACCGATTCGGGTGGAAATCCATCACCAAAACCAAACTCACGGATGCCCGAAACCCGAATGGATACCCGAAACACACGGATAAATATACACATATTCACATGTATAAATAAGAGGCAATAAATAATAAATATTTTCATGAGTCAATTTTGAATAGATTTAATAATCTAAGTAAACAAGTTATTATTAGCATATTATAAAACATGAGTTTTAATTCCAAATGATTTATTTTGGGTATCCATTGGATATCCACGGGTGAAAAACCGAACCCGATACCAAATCCAAAACCAAAACCGAAAATCATGGGTGAGAAACCATCCCCAAACCCGAATCCGCAGGACTCGAAACCTGCGGGTATCCGAACTAAACCCGATCCGCTGCCATCTCTAAGGGAGACTGGGTAAGAATCGAGACTGAAGAAAGGCACAATAAAAAAAAACAGATGAGGACAGTACAAGATAAGGGCCGGTTTAGTTACTAGCAAATTTTGCAAAAATTTTCAGATTTCCCGTCACATCGAATCTTTAGACACATGCATGAAATATTAAATATAGATAAAAAAAATAAAACTAATTACACAGTTTAGATGAATGGACGAGACGAATCTTTTAAGCCTAATTAGACCATGATTGAACACTAATTGTCAAATAATAACGAAACGTGCTACGGAATCATTTTGTAAATTTTTTTAGAACTGAACCAGGCCTAAGACCCGCCAACGCCAGCCCTTTCAGCCCCAATAATGCATGCGGGCCCACTGTATATGCGTACAGTATATGACAGAGAATAGATTTGTATTTTGAGCTGGCACATATCACGAGGCATTCATCCAACGGTTGCATGTTGCAGGGCACATGCCGTGCAGGGTAGAAATAACTTTACCGTGCGACCCGGGGCAAAGCTAGTCTTTACACATGGTAGGGCCCACAAAATGGCAGATAAAGCTAGCGCAAGCTTTTTTTTTTCGGTTTCATCCTAACTCATCCTCTATGAGTGGAGAAAAAAAAACTTCACCCATAAAACTATTTTAAAAAATAGTGTTTAGTAAAAAAAAACTGTTGTGAGCTATATCAAACAGGCCATTAGAGACGACCTCTGTCAATCGATTTTTAAGGACGCAACCTTTCGATGTCTGCCACCGTTAATAGTCATTTAACAGAGTTGGTTTTCTTAGGATATATTCAACCGTTTAGCTAAGACCTACCCCGCCGACCCGTGAACACTGACAGAGGCGGCTGCTAAAAATCCCAACCTTTGTTAATCATATACGGCTTGTCTTGTGAATACCTAATAATAATAAAGAGGTAAAATTTCTCATCACCTTTTTTTGTCCGTTCATTTTTTTTCTGCCTTCCTCTAACTACTGGATAATGGAAAATTTCTTCCGTCCCGACTTTATATGAGTTAGAACAGCTCTTGTCTAGCGTGATATGAAGTCCGATTCCAAAACGTATTGGGTCGTGTATGTTACCCAGACTCGTAAGCCGTCAAATAGATTTCCTCTCATCCTAAATAACTTGAATGAGTCTTTAAGACAAATAGTAAAAGATAATAAGAGCTTAATTCTGCAGGTTTAGTTTTTCTCTAGGCACGTAGGCTAGCCCCTCCTGTGACTCGCACTAGGACGTGACAAACTCCGACTTGACTCCTTTACGTGATGGACTATAAGGAAATAAACAATGTGACCAACTCAAACCAGCCACTTACGTGTATATGGCATGCAAGACATAATAATATAATCCGGCAAAGATACTAATCATGATATTTAGGCTTTCTAAATAAATAAAGCCAAAACACAGATCGGACTGCAACTTCCTTAACCTCCTTGATTGACATTCGATCTCATCATCTCACGAGAAGGCACACATCTCACGAGAAGGCACACATGAATTTTTTTTTGATGATATATTTACTAGTAAATTTTTTTGTACCTTACAATGGAGGAAAAAGATCTATCAAGGTTGCAGTTTAATTCAATATAGACTTGATATGACATTATCATATTATTGCCAATATTAACTTATAGAATATTATTATATTATTAGCAATATTAACGGCTCTAGCACCAGAGCAAGCAAAGCTACGTCAAACGAGATCATCGGGAGGAACGCTTCTACCCTCCTATACATGGAGCCAAAACTGTTTTGATCGTCAGAGTCGAAGTGCCAAACGTTGGCTCTGCCTGAAGCTCTTCAACTCCGGCTCTAACTTTGACAACAAGCACTTGGCACAGAGCCATACCAAATGTGTGCACCTTTATATTATGGATGGCATAGTGATCAAAGAATAACTTATAGCTACTAAATTTTCTAGAAAGGATAAAAAATAAATATATATAAATTTAATATTTTCTATTAAAGTTTGATAGGTTTTTCTCTCCCATAGCAACACACGGGTATATTTGCTATAATACTAAGGAGGTAAAATTTCTGCAAACTTTAAATGTTTTGTCCGCATTACCAGCGCCCTATTTGTGCCTTTTTTCTATTTCAATCTCAGCTTTTTTTTTCTTCTCCGGCTCGTACATGTTCCATATTGTCCATCGGGGTGTCTCATTCTGGACGTGCTGCCCCGCTCGTGCGCGGTGGTGTCCGTGATTGCCTCTTCCGTGATTTTATTTTGTTTTCTATTTTCTAATAAAGTACTATACTTTTCTTATATAAAGATAAAGGTAAAATAAATACAGTATTACGTTTGAAATTATGACCCTTAATAAATAAATATTTCTATTACTAAATTCTTAGTTTTAATTAAATATAAATTATTACTATAATATGAATTAGTCAATGGTCTAACCAATTAAATCGTAAACTGAAATATTAAGCAAATTTTCATTCAATCTAATCAAAATAAATGTTTCTCCAAGTTATCTGCATATCAATGCAAATCTTTAAGTTATCCGCATATACCGATGCAACTCGACAAGTGCTGACATGTAAAAATCGAGACACGATGACGACCAACCCATGCTGACTTTAATAAGATATTAAAATTATATATTTTTATGGATTCTCAAAATAAGTCACTGAACTTTGATATCTAACTCTACCAACACATTCATAGTACGAAAACTAAAGTTAAGATACATTTGCGAGTAAATATTTTAATGCCTCACAATGAAAGAAAAAAAATCCTATCTAGGTTGTACTTTAATTCAATATATAATTAATACAACATTGTCATATTATTGCCAATATTAACTTATATTGTATGGATACAACGATCATCATACAATAAATGAAGTATAGATTTAAAAATTTATAAAAAAAATAATACATAAATATTTAACATTGGCATCCTTATTTCCCTTAACAGACCCGTTCATTTGTAATTATTGCAGCAATCACTCACAACATCAAGTCACCTATACAAATTAAGCTGTCACGGCCGTTGCAGCTGTGCAGCAAGATAAAGCAAACGAGTCGAATGTTTTTTTTCTCCCATTACAATGTACGGACATATTTGCTAGTTCTTTTTTAAATAGTGTGATAAGTGCCTTTGACAAAATTTTAGTTGAAACTCTGAGGTACGTTGAAACTTCCCGAGATGTAGGTTATTGTTGCATATAATGTGTAAATTCATTTAGGGTGCTTTACCAACCTAACTCCACGAGTACATTACTGCATTTTGCTGAGTTTGAGGTTTGCAGGCTAACGAATTGATAGAGCTAGTCTCTATACTGTCCAAACTAGAATAATCTCTGTGCTGTGGAGTCAAACCTCCCAGCAAGGTGGTTGGTTCATTCTCCGTTGGTCACTTTCCAGAGACTCCATGTACGATTATATATAAATGACACCATTACCGGTTGCTATTTCCGGTTCACACGTGAAATTATATATTATATTAGCTCTATATTATATTGTGCCAAGACGTATCATTCAGAAATGTTCTTTGATCTGGCTGGCCCCGGATCAGGCCTCTCTGAAGTCTGAACGATATCCTCAGAGCGGCCGTCCTTTTCCGGACCGAACCGACCGCCTGTCCCCGCGCCTCACGCCACGTGTCTCCACGCCTCACGCCACACACCCTCGTCCATGCCTCGCGCTGCATGCCACCCACTATGCGCTCCTGTCTGCACCTTGCGCTCGTGCCTCCCACCGCGGCTGCGATCCATCTGCTTGTCGACCGTAGGTGACCTCGAGCTCTGCATCGACGTCGAGCTCCACCTCAACGACCCTCCATTGGAGGGTAGTCTCTCCCTTCTTCTTCCTTCCCTCCTCCCCTCTTTTGTAAGTATCTCCCTAAACTTTTGTTGTTGGCCTCTTTTATAAAAGTTTTAGAATCACTGTGGCCAACTCTCCCACGGTTTTTTGTGTCAAAAAAAACAAGTAGATGAGCACATGTTGCAACCGTATGTTTCATGCGTTTTAAATGTATGTTGCATATGTTTTATCTAGATGTTTCAAAAGTAGATCTGTTGTTGCATATGTTGCAATGTCTATACACGTATGTTGCAAGTGTATGTTTTAAATGTTTCAGCTGTTTCAAACGTACGTTGCAAGTGTTTTATCTGGATGTTGCATATGTTGCAACGACTATACACGTATGTTGCAAGTGTATGTTTCAAATGTTTCCGCTGTTTCAAATGTATGTTGCAAGTATTTATCTAGATGTTGCATATGTTGTACTGGCTATACACGTATGTTGAAAGTGTATGTTCCAAATGTTTCAGCTGTTTCAAACGTATGTTGTAAATGTTTTTATATAGATGATGCATATGTTGCAATGGCCATACATATATGTTGCAAGAGTATGTTTGTAAATGTTTTATCTCTTTCGAACGTATGTTGCGGCAAATGCTTTATGTTGCGCATGACTAGGCACGGGAAGTGGGCGCAGACGGAGGTGGTCTCCTCAGGCGCAGCGGTCCCCGCATGCACACTGGAAGCAAAGGGGCGCGGCGGCCCCTACATGCATGCAGGAGGTGGGGCTGGGCCGGTAGGTGCGGCAGGAGCAGCGTGGGGCGACAACAGCAGCAGCGCGCGGATAGGTGCGGCAGCAGCGTGCCGGTCTTCGGGCAGGTCCGAGCGTCCGGGCGCTGGTCTTTCCCTGCAACACTCTTCTTCCATCCATTAGGCTAGTAGCATGATTTGGAGACCTTGATCTGACGCTGACATGCTGCTGCCCGCTCCTAATCTCTCCTGTATTCAATAATCAAAGTTTGGGGTACACCGAGTTGAATGACTGTACGCCGTGAAGCAACCACACAAAGTGTGCGTTTTTTCCTTCGAGGCGGCTGCTCTGTTCTATTTGCAGTGGCTTCTTCAGCGACAGATAATAGTCAGCTAGGTGACGGATTCTGTTTGGATTCAGCCAATAAACCAGCTAGTGCATTACCAATCAGCCAGCTAAAAAAATAACAATTCATAATTAGCTAAAAACGCAGATAATAGCGAGCTGTCAAAATTGCCCGGAAGCAAATACTTTTGCAGGTGTGCTTTAGTTTGGTCAAGCTCCGTATGTCCTTTGAAGTTTGAACAGAACTTTATTTTGCAATGCAATACGCACGAGAGCTGAAGCATCTTAGTTTCTTGCGGTTCCGTTACCTCCTACACTAGTAACTATAGCAGCAATGTTTATAAAGTCGTTTCTCTCTCTCCTTGTAGAACGAACATGAAGTACAGAGAAGCCACAATTTACGGCTCGTCCGATATTGTATTTACGGCTCGTCCGATATTGTAGCGCGGAGTCGGAGGCTAAGGGCATCTGCAAGGGTTGTCTGCGTGGGATGATTTTTGTGAGAAGCCCCCTCGCGAGCTGGGAATGCGACGATCGAGCTCGTCGTCTCGCCAAGCGACGAGGACGGCTCGTGCTCCCATGCTCAAAGCGACGATGGCTCTCGCGTTGTATTGCTTGTCGTCGAGACGCGGATCCGATGCATCACGCGTGAAGGTTGGCACCAAAATCCCTCTCTTCTTCCACATCCTTTTCCTTGTTCCCCTCATGCAAATTCAAAATGTCGAAGTGAGGAGGAGGCGGCAGCGACCACGGAGCTCAAGGGCGCAGCAGTGACCCTATCTGTGGGTTAAACATGCCCTAAGAGCTCGTCTAAACAAGCCCCGAGTTCCGATGCTCTGAAGATGAGTCATCCCAAAAAGTAACAAGGAAAAGGACGTGCTGGTGTTTTAGCCAGATCACAGCAGATTTATTACAGTAATTATTAGCGGTTCAACATGGTCGATACAAGCATGCATGCAAATTGCAACAAATAAAACATGTGACGCGTCAAAAGCGGTTGGTGGCAGCGTCACGAGATGACGAGAAGCGTCCCGACAGGCAAACCGGCCCGCCGCCCCAAGTCCCAACGACTCCAGCCCCATCATCACCGAGCCCAGCCCCAGCGCGCTCAGGGCCTCTGGCTCATCCGCTGCGCGTTGCCGGGCCCTCCTCCCCGCCATGCACGAACCGCCGCACGACGCGGACCAGCTCACCCGCCGCCTCGCCGTCCGGCTCGAAGATGGCGAACCCGTGGCCCGCCCCCGGGAACTCGACGAGGTCGACGCGCCTGTTATTCTTCACCGCGGCGGCCGCCTGCAGCCGCGCCACGTACTCCCTGACGCGGTCGATCAGCATGTCACGGTCCCCGGCCGCGACGAGCATCGGCGGGAGCTCGGCGCCGGGGCCGCCACCCGCCGCCGCCGCCTCCGGCCCGAACGGGTTCGCGGCAGGGTGGTCCCTCGTCGCCCCCGCCGGCAGCGCCAGGCGCCACATCTGGTCGTACAGCGGGAGCGTCAGGAACATGTCGCCCGGGCAGGCCGCCTCCGACGCCGTCCTCCGCTCGCCGCCGAAGTAGGGCCACAGCAGCACGCACCCGGCGAGGCGGAGGCGCCGTCCCGACGAGACGGCGGCGCGGGCGGCGGCGTGGTGCGCGATGTTGGCGCCCGCCGAGTCGCCCGACACGAACACGCGGCCCAGGTCCGCCGCGTCGGCGAGCCACGGATCGGCATGGTCGGCGAGCCAGGAGAGGACGGCGTCCGCGTCCTCGACCGCCGCGGGGAGGCGGTGCTCCGGGGCCAGGCGGTAGTCGGCGGAGAGCACCACGGCGGGGAGCTCGGCGGCGAGGCGGAGGCAGACGGCGTGGAACTCCGGCGAGGCGAAGCTGCCGATGATGAAGCCGCCGCCGTGGAAGTAGACCAGCACCGGGAGCTTCGTCTCGGCTCCGCCGTCCCCCGCTCTGGCGGACGGCACGTACATGCGCAGTCTGAGGTTGCTGGCCTCGTCGTAGACGACGTCCTTCCATCGGATTGGTGCCGCGTCGTCGGGCGGCGGCGCGTCGTCAGGGAGGACGAGCGTGGCCGGAGCGCGCTTGACGGTGCCGTCGCTCAGGAGCTGGACGAGCCCCAGGCAGTCCTCCACGACGTGCGGAGGAGGAACTTCGACAGAGACCCGGGGCGCCCGCGGCGAGGTGGCGGACGACATGGCAATGTGGAGGAAATGCGGCGTGGTACGGCAGCATGGCGTGGCTGGTGTTTGGCGTGCGGTTATATTGCGCTTCAGCTGGCGACTTTGCTGGATTGTAGTTAATTGCTACTTGTCTCGACTCTTGACAGTATGTATATGTCTGGCAAATTAGCGGTAACAACATACCAAATTATGGCAAATAATAAGGCAACATTTGGATTCATTAGTACTTTAGTAGTATACTCCCTCCATTCCAAATTATAAGGCATTTCAAGAATCTTGGAGAGTCAAAACATCTTAAGTTTGACCAAAATTATCGAGAAAATTA